>VSMD01130268.1:0-66888 GCA_008750895.1 Mirza zaza | reverse complement strand
CCCGAGTGTGTCCTTCCTGTGGAGCCGGCATGTCAGTGAAAGCTGTCAGTGACACTGTGGCCCAGGGCAGCAATGTCATCTCTGGGCCTGACATAGAACCTGGAGGAATAGGCATTCGTGTCTGGTACAAAGAAGTGAAAGTTGAGCAGCGGAATAACGAAGTTAGCTCATTCTGACATTATTGTTTTCAAGAGCTGTGACCATCGTTGACATTTCCATGGCATTTTGAGGCACTCCACAAATATCTTATAAACACTGCCTAATGCAAAGCCTGACCTTCCGTTTAAAAAACAGCTACTTATGAGATTTATCTTTTCTGCTCTCCTTTCTCTTTCTTTTGTGCTGTCCGTGTACGGTTATTTATTTATATCACATCGACTTCTACCAAAGTGATTCGAGGCAGCACACACAATAGAGGCAAACATAAAATGAGGCCAAAATGTGCATTCCATTAGCGGTGAAAACATGGGCTGCATATACCTTGCATAAAATGTTTGGCGGTATGACTCCCCCTCCCCCTTCCAGCCCAACGTGCCCAGCACCTAAGAGAAAATCTTTCCTTTAACCACTTCGGTACGGCGCTCACCTGCCCCAAAACTTTGCCCACAGCGGGAACTCATAGTGCGCACGACAGTGTGTGCTGTGCATTGACGATGAATCCGTTTTGCTCTTGTGTGATGAGGAAAGCTTTAAAGCACTGAAAGCTTGTTTTACTTTATATGCAACTTTACTTGTAATGTAAATCAGAACAGGTAACATATACATATATATATATATATATATATATATATATATATTATTTTGTGATCATTCATCTGTGGCTATCGACTATAGTTGATGCTGGTACCAAAGTGGTTAAAAACATACTGCAGAATAGAAGGAAATCTTGAATCCAAATTTCTAAATCCAGAGAAGCAAAACTTAAATCCTTCATTTGTCAATGTTCTGAGAGAACTTCAATTCCATGGAAGGCATCAAACTATTATTGATGATAATCTTGATGCAAAATATGCATATTTTTGTCTCTCTCTCACACACATAGTCAATAAGTTAATTTATTTAATTCTCTCCCTTCCTAGTTCCATGTGGAGTGGATCATCTAATTCAAGGTGTGGTAATTTTTTTTTTTTTTTTTTCTGGAAAGGACCGTATAGTAAATATTTTTTTGTAGGTGTGTCTGTTGCAACTACTCAACTCTGCCATCATAGTACAAAAACAGCCATATTTAAATACGTAAAGGATGAGTGTGTCTGTGTTCCAATAAAACTTTATTTAAAAATGAAGGTGACAACCTGGCCACAGTTTGCTGACTCCTTACCTAATGCTTTCCATTCCTCCAGTCTGGGTTCAGAGTTAAAGGTTAAGCTGAGGAAATGAAACACATGAGAGTATTCAAAGTACTAGAAATGGTCAATGGCTATATTGCTCTTATTACCCATTTTTTTCCCAATTGAGATTGTTCGGTTTTGTTATTGTTTTGATAGATTGCGTTTTCATTATTCCTGTTGTAGTGGGCTGAATGGTAGCTTGAAAGGTTATCTCCATGCACTAATCGCTGGAACCTGTAAATGTTACCTTAAATTTGGAAAAAGTGTCTTAGTAGAGGGGATTAAGTGAAAGATCTTGAGATGAGGAGATGACCCTGGATGACCTGGGTGGTCTCTAAATTCTGTCGCAAGCATCATCCTAAGAGAGAGGGGGATCACACAGACACACACGGAGGAGAAGAAGGCGAGTGACAGTGGAGGAAGAAGTTGGAGGGATGTGGCCACAAGTCAAGGCATGCTGGCGGCCATCAACAGCTGGAAGAGACAAGGAACAGATTGTCACCACAGCATCCAGAGGAAGTGTGGCCCTATGGATCTGACTCAGCCCATGTCGAGCATCTGGGCCTCAGAACTGTGAGAGAATACATTTCTGCTGTTTCAAATCACCCAACTGGTGGCAATTGTTACAGCATCCACAGAAAAGTACTACACCTGTGTTTATTTTTTGTGTTGGAAACCGTTTTTTTTTTTTTTTTAGCCTTTATCTTTAGGAATGCATCTTCGACTTAGCAGTGTGTAAATCTAACCAACATCTCTATCTTCTATCAGAACTAAAAAGAAAAATCGGAATACTGAATTCCAATCATGTCATTTCAAACTCCATGCTGTTGTTATCCACTGTTTTTGTTTTCCTTATAGTTAGTTCCCGAAATTCATTGTTAAAGTGTTAGTATTATTATTTAATCTTTTCTTTATAATTATTATTTACCTATATCCTTATATTTATCCATTTTACCAGTTTATTTCCTTATCATTGTTTCTAGCTAATCTTTTCTTTGAGTTTAATTTTCTTCATACTGAAATACATTTTTTTGGGAGATGATTCAGTGAGAGTCTATAGAGGAAAATTCTCTTACTCTGTTTTACTGGGAAAAAATCAGTTCAAAGTTTGCCTATAAATGATAGTTGAGGTGGATAGAGAATTCTAGGTGGACGATTATTTCACTCAACACACTGAAGTGATCATTTCATTATCTTCTCACCTCTACTGAGCTGCAAAGAGGTGTGCTGCCAGTCCAATTTGTCTTTCTTTTGTAGATAATCAGCCTTTCTCTATGGTTGCTTTTATGACCTTTTCTTTTTCTTTGCTGTTCTATAGGATTTTAGTCTAGGAGTTCAGAACTTGGTGAATTTCTTCAATCTGAGAATCTATGGAACTTCCATTCTAGAAAAAAAGTTTTTATTTGTTTAAATATTGCA
Organism: Mirza zaza; assembly: GCA_008750895.1. Lineage (NCBI taxonomy): Eukaryota > Metazoa > Chordata > Mammalia > Primates > Cheirogaleidae > Mirza > Mirza zaza. The sequence continues at coordinate 64,141 of VSMD01130268.1, read as the reverse complement.
CTTCCCTCATTTTTATTCTTCTTTATTTCTAAAACTTAATAATGTATATGTTCAGCCTTCTCATACTATCTTTTAGGTCTCTTAATCTCACTTTTATAGTTTTCATTTATATTTTTTCCTCTGGAATGAACTCTCAATGATTTTAATTTTTTTATTCTTAATTTTTTTTCTTTCTAATTCTCTCTCAAATCTTTTTAACCTATCCAATGAGTCATTACTATTAATGATTATTCTTTTTTTTATCATTAGTTTGAGTTGTTCCTTTAAAAAAGTCATCATATTTTTCATAGTATCTTTTCTTTTATTGTGGTTTTTATTTATTTTTTTGCTCCTGAATACTTTTAAGCAGAGTACAGTCACTTTTAGGTCATCCTATTATGCCTCATAGTTTTACTGTGTCATGTCGCACATAAGGGAGAATATTTCTTCAAGGATTTATAATGTCTTATTCTGAGCTCATATTCATTGATTGTTTTCTGTGGGAGATCTGTGCACTGTGGGTTCTGGAAATTTCCAAATGGAATTCTATGCAACAACTTCCACTTCGGAGCATTGGAGAAATTGCTGCTCTGAGTTCAGTTCATCTTTAAATTCACCATAAGTCTCACATATGTCTTGAGATTTGTAATGTCTCACTGTGAGCTCATCTTCAGTATAAGTCTTTTTGTTAGTTTGTTTCTGTGTGTGCATGTGTGTGTGTGTGTGTGTGTGTGTCCATGTGCATGCATAAGGGATATCTGTGCACCATGGATTTTGGGAATTTCCAAAGCATGCATGAGCTTCCATGTCGGGGCCTGGGGCGATTACTACTCTGAGTTCAGTTTACATGTTAGTTTACTATCCTGGGATACTTGTAGCATATGCAGGCTAAATTCTAGGGCCACATGGTGAGATTTCCGAAGTCTCATGAGCTTATCTCACAATGCCTAAGAGTTTGTGGGTGTAGGTGTGTATGTGTGTGGTGTGGATAGGGGGATATCTGTGCAGTGTCCTCTGGAAATTTACAGATAGAACAGTACAGCAAGTGCATCTAAAGGAGGCCTTTGGTAATTTGTCATTTGGAATTGGGTTTATATGCTTATTCATCAAATTGGGATACCTATAGCATATGTAGTATAAATCAATGTTTCACATCTGTCCACAATTAAGGCTTGGGGTTTAGATTTTCACCAGAGAATTTTCTTCCCTGTGAAGGATCCTAGAAGATGATATGTCTTCTTCTTGCCATTCATGGCAGTGAGTGCTGGTTTTCAAACCCATTTGCCTGGGAAAAGTGAGTCTTTCAGAGACATCACTTGGTGCATTGTTCTTAGCTCTAACTTTCTATCTCATGCAGTGCCCAAGGGAATAGCTACTATTCTGGGAAGGATGTTGAGTCACACCCCCCTGCAGTGCTCAGGCCTATATGTAAGTCTTTTGTCCCCTGGACTGCTACCACGTTAGCTTGTGCAATAACTGCCTTGGTTATAATTCTCTGTTTCTGTGAAAGAAAGTAATTTCCTCACCACCTTTCAAACTTATATATTTTTGATTTTTTTTTTTTTAAATCCAGGATTACTACATGTCTGGAGCTAATCAGATGGCAATGAGCCCCAGGTCAGTTAAAGGTCACTAGGAGCTTTTTACCATGTATGTTCCCACCAGGGAACTGTTCCTGGCTACATTTCAGTTCTCGCTTTCTGCCCTTAGCCACTTCCTTGCCTGCACTGCCATCCGTTTGCCCTCCTCCGACCTAACACTCCTGCCTTTTTGTTCTTTCTTTTATGGCAGCTCCATGCTATGTGCAGAATCACCTACATACATCATACATGAAGCCTGCCCATTTTTCTATGCCATCCTGCATCCTTCAAAATAAAATCCAGAGCCTTAGTTTGGCCTTCAAAGCCCTCAAGTGGCCTGGGGGAGGTTTCTCAGCTTCATTTCATCCCATCTGACATGTAGGTCTTGGAAAATTCCTCCCAATTCTCCCACTCCATTGCATCGTGCCTCCCTGTCTTTGCTGGTAGCCTCCCCTTTGCACAGAATGGTCTTCCTCCCTCTCTTCACCTGTCTTTGAAGACTCAGCTCAGACAATGTCTCCTTCAGGAGGCTGTCCCTAAACCCTAAGTCACAATGTGCACTTCCTTTGTGTTCTCACATCTCCATATTTTACTTACCTTATTATCCAGCAGTGCCATTTCAGATGCGGTTTATTCCCACCAGACTGTAAGTCCTTCAAAGCAGAGTTGGTGTCTTTTTTTTTTTTTTTCTCTCCCTTTTTATCCCTGCAGGTAGCACAGGGGCTGGCATAAAACATCTGCTCAGTACACGTTTATCTGTGTGAGTGAAATTCATTTCAGCAGATCCCAAACTCGGTCAACCAGCTCCCTTAAGGGCACCTTACATTGTTCCTTCATTAACTCATTTCGAAAGTCAAATGGTTTGTTCCCTTTTCACCTATGAATCAGAGGGCTGCGCCATCTTTCCCTGAAGGGCAGCGCAGTGGGGCTTGGCTTAGAAGTGATGTATGCAGTTCAAACATTTAACCTTTACTTCGCAGAGGAAACAGCATGCTAATTAGTAACGATGGCCCCCTGGGGCTCCAGACTAAGGTTCTTTGACTTTAGAGAACACTGGAGGTGCCATCCAGAATCTTATTCTAATGGAGCCCAAAACACTGTTTCCCTGCTTTTTGCCTTTCAGCCACAGTTTGAGTCTGTTGTGCCTTTTCAGCGATTGAATTTGGAGCAAGGGCATTTTACAGACAAAACAGGAGAAAACATTGCACACCAAATCTCATGTAGTGTGGAGTCTTGGGGCTTAGGGTGGGCTCTGGACTAGGAACCTGGGTCTTCTTTCCAGCTCTGACCCCAAACTGGCCTTTGAACAATCGCTCTACCTCTCTAGACCCACGCTGGATGCTTTTTAGGTGAGAGGAATGCATGGTCCCTGAAGCTGATTTCCTGACCTTACATTCTTTGCTAGATGCATGTAGTCTCTAAAATATATTTAAGTTAAGGGTCTGGAAAGTCACAGATTGTGAAATCAAATTCTGGTGACTGAGTTTTCACGTTAAACAAAGAGCAACTGGGAATAAAAGTCATCAAATTGGACCCTATGGGTTTATGAGGTTGCAAGGTAGAGCACACTGAGCTTTATCCAAACAATAAAATTCACGCTGGGCTTGATAACATCCTGATAATGCTCTATGGTTGTCTACCAGAATTTCATTTTCTCCCCTGCCTCTGGAGTAATGGCAGGCTGATACCGTTAACTAACCTGCTGCAAACTTTATTGAAAAATAAACTATCTTTTCGATTTTGGCAATTTTACTCATTTACAGATCTATTTCCAGATGTGCTCAAAGACAATTATCATATTTGTCACCTGCGAAGGGTTATTAAAAGCAGAAGACAGGCTTCACTGCCAAACAAACTTCCTTCCAAACAATAGTTTGCAGTCTCCTTAAAGGCACACTGGCTTGCTTCACTTGCTGAGCTCCAATCTTGAGATTAACAAAGAGATTAGTTGTATTTTTATTTCTCTCTACAAGTCTATAAAAGGCTTAATACAACAACAAAACCTTTCTTAAATTAATATTCATGAAGCCCTACAGATCAGAGGGGGAAAAGAGGTCTTTTTAATTAATGCAGGAGGAAAAAAAATAGAAAAACTTATTACTTTCAAGAAAATTCCACAGCCATCTAATAAATACTGTTAGGGATGTGGACCAAGGTTATATCTGTCACCTTTGAAAGAACCAAGGGAAGAGATTAAGCTGAATTGAAGCCTGGAAGGAAACTGAGGGATAAAGATCAAGGTGTGGTGGGCTGGGGGGGCTGGGCTTTGGCAGGGCTGCCAATTGATGGCCCCAGTAAATTTTTTGGTTCCATTATAACAATTTTTCGAAATGTCCAAGTAGAACCAAATAGACTGTGAGATGGGATAAATCATTTCGTGATTATATATTATTTGTTTGTTTGTGAGTGCCTTATATACATATTCTCTGTATGTATTTCCTACACCATTTTGACTTTTAACGGCTTCCCGTCCAAACTATTTTTCCTTCTCTTGTCGTTATCTCCTGTTACTTCTTCTCTTCTCCCCATTTTGTCTCTCATTCTTTACTCGCCACAGCATAGAATAGAAATGTATTTTAAAGTATTTGTTTAATACTTTATTTTCTATTAAGTATTTTTGAATTTTGAATTTTCTTTTTTAAACATAGGCTAATGTTTTAAAATGTGTACTTTAATAAAAATGGTAGAAATTAAGTAGCTGATATTGCTTTTCATTCTCTGTTAGTGACCCTGCCTAAAATAAAGTAGTCCGCAAATTTCTAGAACACAAGAATTTTCTATCCTTGCTAAGAAAATATCTTAGACATGTATTACTGAGCCTGATGTTTCACAGATTACGGAACAGAAAGAAATATAAATAAGTTTTTTTGTTGTTGGGATGTTTTACCATATTGGATGATATTTGTTCTCATAACCTCCTCTAACACTTGAAGCTCTTTCACACAAAAATATGTTATTGAGAATTGAAGAACAGCCCAAGAGATTCTCCAAAAGATCTTGATGACTGAGTTCATGGCACCATGTCATGTTGGAGCTTGAAGTAAGTTTAAAACTCGTCTAGTTGCCATAGCTTTTCATCCAGGGTCAAACTCTTCTCCAGTTTTACATAAAAGGCTACGTCCAAAGATGCTGCAGTGTCATGTGTCTAGTACAATGGTATTTGAACTAATAGGTAAGGTTGATTTAAATTGGTAAAAAGTCTAAAATACAAAATACTTTTGGCAATATTCATCTACATTAGGTCTATTTAACTTACTTCACATACTTGGACCAGTTTTAAAAACTAGGTGAGAACATTTTATTTTTACATATAATTTCATGTGTAATTTCAGTGTAATTAAGGTAGGTGCAGAAAATGCATTTGATTCGTTAATGACACTAAAAATTCTTTTAAAAAATTTCTCTACATTGTTAATCTTTGCGGTGGATTTTTGCTGAGCAAAGGTAAAGCAAGGCTGGTCTTTATCCGAATTGTTGTAAACACTAAATCAAGCTTGTGCTAATGACATAAAAATCTATTCGTATGGTCCTTTTTCTTAGCTCCTGCCATGTCCTGAACATTTGAAACCTGAGATGAAATTCAGAGTTTCTATAGCTGCTTAGGCTCAGAGTTCCTGGGCTGCTATATCTACTAAATATTTTGGTAGAAAACTTTATGTAATTTGTATAGGAGAGATAATTAATTCATATACATTACTATGGAAATGTCAAGGATGAGAGACCCAGTAACCGAGAATGTGGAACTGAATTTTCAGTTGATTTCTTTGGAAATTCCCAGGGTAGTACCAGTTGATGTCTAGGAAAGGAACTTACTGGGTTCGCTAAACATTGTGTACCAGATACTACGGTATGTGTTTCACATATGTTACTTTATAATGATCACACATCCCTGTGATAGCCATTATTGTCAGCTCCACTTAATTGTCGGGCAATTGAGGCACTGGGCACCTGTACTAATAGCTATTTAGTCTTGAACGTAGGATTTGAATTCAGATCTGCCTGATGCCAAAGCCATTTCAACTGTATTATTCCATTTTTATAGCATGTCAGTTTCTATCAATCGCTGTGTCCTCCACAGCTATATCTTGCAAACCTTGTCTCATAGGTCCCAACCCCGTTGTTAAGGCTAAATGTTTATGTTTCCCCCATTCCCCAAATCATATATTGAATTCCTAACCCCCAATGTGGTGGTATTTGGAGCTGGAGTTTTTGGGAGATAAGTAAGTAGATGAAGTCAGGAAGGTAAGACCCCAGTGGTGGGATTAGCCTCATTATAAGAAGAGATCAGAGCACTCTCTCTCTCCCTTTCACTCTTTTTCTCTCCCTGCCTCCCTCTTCACCATGTGAGGACACAGTGAGTTTAAACCATGTATTTTACAGTATTTTTCTGTATTAATAGCAGCCTGAACTGACTCATGTATCCATCTTCCCAGAAATGGTTCCTGTTGCTATCAAATAATAAGTTTTCAAAAAGTTAAAAACATGACTCTCATATCAATAGACTGAGCATGTATCAAATATTTCATTCGATTCCTTTATTAATGAGGAAATTGATAGGCTGGTAAAGCTTATTCAAAGAGCATTTTGAGGAATAAGGTATTTATAGTTCACTAGATAAGGCATTTTGAAATAAGTCTGCTGAGCTAGCGACAAAATTGATTAAGGTCCTACAGTGCAATAAGCTGTAAACTTTGGGATTAACATCTCTTCCAGACAGAAACCTACAAGTTCACGTGTGACTTCAGAGTCTGAATCCCCAATAGTGAATAGCGAAGTCAAACACAGGCGCATTCCCACAGATAATTATGTGTTCCTGGTTAAACAATGGCTCAGTGGGACATCGAAAAGACATGCCACCCACCATTTTGTCCTATTTCCAAGTTTTAAAAAATTTTTCTTAACACTCTATTGCTATTTGCTCTCATAGTCCCTGCTTATCTTGTCATAAGATTGATGACAGGTTATATTCTTACTTTTATCACCTTAGCCTCTTTTAACTACAAGCTATTTTAAGGCAAGAGTAATATCTATCTTTGCTTCCCTGGAGGCCCAGATGCTATTAATAGAGAGCACAGTGCCTACCATATGAGAATGTCTGATAGATCATACTTGCATAAATAGATGAATATGAATTTGAGGTGTTCATGGGTGGGTTGCTCACAGGCTTCTCTCTCTGATGGGCAGAAATTTTGGTGGCAACACAAGCCTCAGCTGTTTCTGTGAGCAGCAGTGACAGACCCCACAAAGCAATGTCACCCGACATCACTAAACTTCTGGTAGGGAGTTCTCATGGGGTCACCTCATTTCTCAGTTATCAGTCTCCTTACAGAGAAGAAAAAAATCACTAGGTGCCTTCGTAGCTGGACGGCCCACTTTCATTCTCTCCGTGTCATCTCCATGTGACTTTTCACAGCAGAGCTCATAAGACCTTCGAGAGCTCCCTGACTCTCTTAGGAAATGTATTCAATAGTTCTTAGGATTAAAGGAACAAGCCTTAATATATAAAAAATTCTAGTTCCCTCCTGCTGTTTCCTCTTGCTGTGGCCCAACACAAGAGTTTTGACCCAAGGTGAAATATTCTATATCTGAGTTATGGATGCTCAACTTTTCTTGTCCCATCCATCACGAGAAATAGACTTTGCTGTTATTACTGGCGATCTCTTGCTCCTGCCCTGATGCTCAATAGGGTGTGGGTGGTAAGTGCGCCCCTCAAAGAAGATGCTCTTATCAGAATCACCAGGAGGACTGGTGACATTTGCAACTTTCTAGGCAAGTGCAGAGCTCCGTTTATTGCAGTGGAGAACTTATTGCCTTTCTGTGCTCAAATTCTAGCAACTAGGGAATCCCGCCCCAACCTCATGCTTCTTTCTCTGTAAACTCCACGGGACTTAGAGTTGCTTACAAAGAGAAAGTCTCAGGAAGATTTACAGGGCATCCTCAATGCTTTCTTTTAAAACTCTGCTTTATACTTGAATTTGTTTCACTGGTGTGCATTTTTAAACTTATTCTTCAGCATCTGCGTCCTACAAGCTGTTCAACCTCAGGGTCTTACTTAAATTGTTTACCTGTAAGATGAAGGCATCTCTGTCACAAGGTTGTGATGACTATCAAATGAAATAATATGCATAAAAGTACTACTGCAGGGCCAAACACCTAGGATGATATTATAAAAGTAAGTCTCCGTCCTCTTCTTCCTCACACTCCAAACAAACAAATTTATGTTTATATTTGTCTTTTATAACTGTGCATCCATGATGCCCAGGCATGTCTAAACAGACGTTGTTATACTTGGATATGACATATTTCCTTCTCTGGAGATGAGCTTGGGCCAGTTCAGCCTGGAAAGCTTACCTGAAACCTAGAACAAGGGGGAAAGTCCATCTCGGTGGACAAAAAGCTGACACCATTGGGAGCAGCAACTAGGGGACGTTCGTGAAGGGGCAGTGAGGACCTGTGATCCACAAAACTGTGAATTACTCGTTATGGCATATCAAGTGCTTGAAAAACATGACACACATTGCTGTGCTAAGAATTTTGTATAATATATTATTTATTTTTAAAATGATCTTGAGAGGAAAGTATTAATGCACGTGTGCTGAGATCAGAACGTTGAAATTAAAGAGTTTTAGTAAAGTTGGTGGAAAAGCCAGGATGGGAGCCCAGGCTAACTGCGTCTAAAGCCTTGTAGTCTTAATGTCAGAGCTAGAGTGAGCACCATCTATTGCTCTTAGATTCCCTATCGCCAGGTTAAGTGCTAACCTGAATTGCTTAGTGCCTTTATGATACTCATTTTTGTCCAGAAAAACAAACTTCAAAGCAATGGGTCCAATCTTTTCTACTGGCTCATTGGCCTGTACGTTTTCTCCCTTTCCTGCTTCCATCAAAGTGAATTCTATTTTGGGTTCCATAATTCTTTGGGACTTAATATGCCTATGTGTTAAAATTTCAAAATAACATATTTGTATTTTAATAAGAGTCATTATATATCTGCTAAATCTTAGCCCAAATGAGTAACTTTAGCGGTGGGAATTTTAGGCACAAAGTCACCTCAGGGTGTTAAAACCTCATCATCCCCATGCCCCCACAGGTTTCTACTTTTCCTACAAGTAGTTTGGCTTTGCCTGCAGAAACCATGTTTGTATTCTAACACTCAGCCCCTGCCCTGGGGATAAGGCTTTTAATGTCCTTTAAAAACCACTTGCTGCCTTTGAGACAAACTGTGCTAGGTTATTGCTTTTATAGAAAAGTTGGTGTTAGTATGATAAAATGTATTCCTTAGAAGTCAATATGATAAGTAGCCATAAACATCTAATTCTTTTATCATTTGCAAACTGATATTTTGGGTAATATTTTCTGAGGGCTAAGCTTGGTAAATCTTCCGGGACCTAATTTTGAGGGTTTTATACCCTTTTTGGTTTCCTGAAAAATATACCATAGGTCTTTGTTGCCTTTCTTACAATCAGTCAGATATTTTCTAAGTTCCTTCCAAGTCTTACCTTAATAATTGGAATTTCAAAAAATTGGTCACTGTTTAGGTAAGCTTAGCCTCTTGCAGTATTATAGTAAATATCCTTTATACCCCAGCCCTGGTTAAGTGGTCTCGAATATACTGTTATCTTCAGCATCAGCACTTTTTCACTACTTCATCATAAATTAATTTTCCATGGACAAATAAATGGACCAATACTCTGTAAGACATAAAGCATGGCACAATATTAATAAAAACTGTTCAGAGTATTTTTATGCCTTCAAGAAATTGATCTTTTTCAAAAAATAGGAAATCAAGTAGACTATTTGTGAAATGTTAAAGTGTTTTTAAAAGTTTGTTATTAATAAATATGTGTCTGTGACTATCTTGGTACTTCTCTGTTTTAATATATAAAGTATGGACCATGTTGAAGCTCAAAGTATTAAATTTTCTTGTGGTCATTAACATTCACTTCCATAGAAGAACTGCAAGGAGAAAAACAGGATGCTAGCCTTGGAGTCAAATAGGGAAGTATTGATTTACATGAAATAAAAATTTCTGTAGTTAGCATCCTACTTAGATACTCTTAAATCATTTTACCTGCTTGGGGCCTCACTTCTCAGGTGTTGTCTGGTGTGCTGACAACAGCTCACATCTGAGACGCCTGAACACTATGCATGAATGAAGACAGAGAAGTCTGGGGTAAGTGCCCCCTCTCTATCTCCCCACAGAGGGATGAAAAGCACTTTTCTATGTAACACAGGACACCCGGCCATTATAAATAAAATATAGACACATTTAATGTCCATAATATTTTTGGAATAAAGACAGACATATATTCAGAGTAAACAGAAGAATGGGCCTGAAAAAACAATTTTCAGCACATTGAGTGGCTAAGATTTAATAATAAAAACAGCCCCTGTAATTTTATCAGAGAAAGGCAAACAACCATAGAAAAGTGGAGAAAGAACATGATTAGGCAATTCATAGAAGATAGAATCGAAATGGCTAGTAAATGTATGAAAATATGTTCAGCCTCACTAATAAGCAGAGAAATGCACCCTAAAGAAACCAGTGAAATCCCACTTTGTTTCAACCATCAGATTTGCAACCATTAAGAAGAGATTTAATATCCACTTCTGACAAGGATGCATGGTAAAGCATCTTTGAGAATGGATGTTTGAATAATTTTAAAATTTATCAAATAAATTCTATACTAGCTATTTAAATTAAATGATAAAAGCAAGTTACATCAGTAAACATGAATAGCTATTCAACTTCTTTGTAATTAGGAAAGGCAAATGAATATAATCAGTATCGTTTTATGTCTGGCAAATAGAAGCAAATAACTATAACAATAGTAAAATTTGGCAAGAATGGGAGAAAATTAAAGCTCTGCTAGTTAAAAAAAAATAAATAAGAAACTGCTTGTAAGGTTAATTTAGCATTATCTAGCAAACCAATAGGTGCTCATACCCTATGGCCCCCAAATTTCCCCTCTGGGAACATACTCTATAAAATATTTGCATATAGCTACAGAAAGGCATGTACAAAGATGTACATGGCTGGTTTGTTGCTAATAGTGAAATCCTTTGGCAATCTAAGTCTCCACCAATAAATGAGTGAATACCTTTTGGTGTGTTCATATAATCAAAAACTATGTAAAGTTATTAAAATAAGTTAAAATTACCGTGTGTGTGAATACATCTCAAAAATAAAATGTTGAGTAAAAATACAATTGAACAAATACTGTGTTATAAAAACCACAAAACAACCCAATAAATTGTTATGAATCCATGTATACAGGAGAGGGGTGTGTATGTGTACACACACAAGTTTGTGCATGTTTTTAAATTAGGTCTTGACGGATAGGTAAAAGTGTAAGAATTTAGGAAGGATTTGCACTGGATACATGACTGAAGTTGTCTTGGGTAATAGAACTAGGCCGAGTACAAACTATATCTTTAATATTATTTCTTAAAAACACGAAATAATATGGCAAAATGTTAACACTTTTAAATCATGGGAGATGGTATTTATATGGTGTTTATTTTACTACTTTGGACTGTTCCGAATGCTTGAAATTTTTCATAATTAAAAATAAAACAAGTTGCATAATCGTGTGGATAGTAGAAGTCCAAAAGACAAACATCCTTGTGCAAATGATATGTGAATGTCAGCGTAGGAGCGACTGTGGAGAAGCACGCATCAGATCATTAATGTCCTGGGATGTGAGGGGAATGTGTACATGAGAGGAGAAGAACATTTTTTATAACTTATACATATTTTCATATACATTATATCATTAGTTGTAAAGAGGGTGTCTAGGTTTAGTAATTAAAGAATTCAATCAGGAAAATCTGATAAAAATGAGCAAATAACATGAAAGAAATAATTCACAGTAGAAGGAATATAGATAGCCTATAAATATTTGAAAAGAATGCTAATTCTCATAGTTATAAAAATTCAAATTGAAACAAGAATGAATTGCCTTTCCTCTACCTCTAACTGATTGGAGAAATCAAAAAAAGTATGGAGAAAAAGGCACTGCAGATAAGCATGTAAATTTGTCTAACCTTTCTGGAAGGTGATCAGGCATATGCATCAAACGCTTCAGGAAGAGTATTTGGAAAGTCCTGAAAAACTATTTATGAGTATATTCACCATCACATTTTGGTGATAAAGAAAAATGATAATCATCTTAAGACTTATTAATAGAAAATGAAAAATAAATTATGGTGCATCTAAGCAAAGATGTGATATGTAACTACTAAAAATTGCAATGTAAATAATGTATTTATGAGTATGAATGACAATGTTACATTGTAAGTAAAAAATAAGGTTATAAAGATGTTTGCATGATTATATTTTGTAAAAAAATAAATCAAATGCCTGGATGTTTACATTAGTACAAATTCCTACCAAACTGTTAACTCTAGAATGTGAGTTACATATTATTAACTCTAGAATGTGACTACAGACTTAGTTTAAGGTATATACTTTTTATTATGTTTTCTTATTTCTTTGCAATGGGAATGTATTTTCTTTATTATCAGAAGAATTTGATGTGAGTACAGAATTTCAATGGGAAATGCAAATATCAATCCATAATCAAATAGACATAATTAAATGTCAAGTAAGTGAAATATAAATTCAAGAAAATCTTTCAGGGCTAGGAAAAAGAGAGAAATGTAAACAAATATGCAAGAAACTATGAAATTGAGATATTAAACATCCATTGAATGAGAACTACAGGACAGAATACACACCATGGAAATGAGAAAAAACGATGAAAATACAAGAACGTTTCTCCTCTGAGCTAAAGAACGAAAATTCCCACTCCCACCACGTGTAATGTAACTTATCTATGTGTAGTCACATATATATGGGTAAGACATCATAAACACTGTTGAATAGAAAGTTCTATGCATTTTAGGAGCAAAATTACAAGATACCATGGTTTACGTCCTCAAGTTAAAAATGGTAAATTAAAAGCAGGTCATTAACTCTACTTCCTCTTGAACACTCTGGAGTGAAAGAATACAAGGAGAAGGAGCAGAAGTTAAAATGTGAGAGGCAGAGGATGAGGAGTAACTGACATAGAAGCAGGATGATGCTGAGACTTCATCTGGCAGTGGGATAATTGAAGTGAACAGAATAAGACGATATTACCGTCCCTACTACCCTACTATCAGTCGTAGTGGTAGCAATAGTAAAAAATACAGACAATAACTATCTTGTGAGAGGTTTGAAAAGAAAATGCATCCAGAAAACAAAAAGAGCACATGTTAAAGATGAAATTAAAAAAAAAAAACTCTTAAAATTGAAATTATAATAGCAGAAATAAAAAGTGCAATAGAAACATTGGAAAGTGAAGCTATTGAAATTTCTCAAATATACAAAACAGAACACCCAAAAGAAAATTAGAATTTCAATCCAGGGAGTCCACAGTCAAACAATAAGTGTCCCAGATAGAAAGAAGAGAGAAAATGAAGAGGGAAAATTATCAAAGAAAAAAAATCAATTATGTATCTGAAAATTGGAAGGCTGACAAAATAAAAACTTCCAAATATACATACATATACACACACCTTCAGAAGAAACAGTTCTGTTAAAAAAAAAAAAGCCATCATCTTAATGATAGTGGACTTTTTACTAGCAATATTAGAAGTTAAAGAGCAGTGAAGAGGTCTTTTCAAAATTCTGAGGGTGATGATACCTATGCAAGAAAAGCAATTTAAATGTGATGGGAAAATAAAGATGTTCTAAAATATTTAAGTTGTCAAGAAATCTACCTCTCAAATACCCTTTCTTAGGAACTACTAGAAATTTTCCTGCTCTAATCAGTTAACAGGTAACTGGTTAAAATATGAAAGTAAACCAAGAAATGAAAATCTGGGATCTAGGAAACAGAAATGCTAATAAAGGTGAGAGAGAAAGGATTTTCTAGAAAACTGGTAAAAGGAGATGCCAGGAGGGCGCAGCTCTGCAGCCATCTGTCTATCCGGGCTGGAGCAGGTGGACTGGGATAACCCCATGAGGGATGAGGGCGTGGATGGGTAGGGGGTGGGTAACAGAATTATTGAATATTCTGGTGTGTTTGCTTAACTTGCCAGAAAAATGACAATTCTTTCAAGGGATTTGAGCCTCAATTGGTGTCCATAAGCCAAAAGATAAGGGAAGAATGAGAAGGAGTGAGATAGTTATGCAATAAAGGAAAAATAATCATATAACACTGCATATATTAGCTGTGGATATTAAATAGTCTATATTAATACAAGCTCTAAATTTATAGTTAATAATAATAGGTGATATACCTACACAGAAAGCATGGAAGCATTGTGTCTATGTATTTGTACAGTTTGGAGAAATCATAAGAGCAAAATTCTATATTGTCCCTATGAGGAACTCAATGGATAATATATAGACCTAAACACAGAAAAATGACAGCATAAACATAGTATTTAAAAATATGGAATCATATTCCAGAAAAAGACTTACTGAAAGAAGTGTAATGTGGAGAAGACCATCTTGGGGTGATTAAAAGTACCACTGTTTTTAATTATAAGCCTCTTACGTTATTTGATTTATTTACTCATGTAAATTTATTAGACAGCATAAAAAGTAAATTTATGGTACAGCAACATGGAAAACAATATGGTGGATCCTCAAAAAAATTGACATAGAATTACCAAATTATCCAGCAATTCCACTTCTGAATATACCCAAAATAGTTGAAAGCAGAGACTTCAAGTGATATTTGTACACCAATGTTCATAGCAGCATCATTATGATAGTCAAAAATGTGAAAACAACCCAAATGTCCATGAACAGATGAATGGATAAACAAATTGAGGTATATACTGACAATGGAATATTATTCAGTCTTAAAAAGGAATGGAATTCTTACATATGTTATAAAATGGATGAACTTTGAAGACATTATGCCAAATGAAATGAGCCAGATACACACAAAAAATTGTACAATTTCACTTATGTAAGGTTATACAGGGAATGTGTGAAATGAACATGGAACATTCTGTTGTGTCAGAAACTAAGAGAGTGTATAAAAAATAATTGGGACATGTCAATGGAACAAAGAAATCAGCTTGAAGAGACCCTCGCTGGTCAAATGAGAACAGTTTATATAAAAATAAACCATAATTTTAACAGGTAACTGGTTAAAATAGGGAACTATATATTTACGATAAAAAATGAATAAACCTAAGTTTTACAAAGAGGGAAATATTTGTAGATTCTCAAAGTACCTCCCCCCAAAACATTTATTATTTACAAACTACACTGGAAAAGTTGGACAGAAAATACCTTAGTCAAGTAATAAAGTTAACATCATTAGTGTTAGGACAAATGCATGATTTTAAACTTGATCCTTTCATTGGAAAATCTTGGATGAGTTCTGAGGATCAGACAGTAGTAATTGCTATACTGATGACAATTTCCTGAGCAGGGTGCAGTGACCCGCATCTGTAATCCCAGCCACTCAGGAGGCTGAGGCAGGAAGATTATTTGATCCCAGGGGTTTCAGACCAGCTTGGGCAACATGGTGAGACCTCGTCTCCAATTTTTTTTTTTTAAATGGCAATTTCCTAATTGTGATGGTTGTAGTATGATTATTTGGGAGAATATCTTTGTAGGAACTATTGAATACTACAGTACTCTGGGGTGATGGAACATCAGGATGAATTGGACTGACTTAGAGATCCACCAATGCCATTTCTATCCATAGTATGATTTTACTATCAAGACAAACACTGTAGTGAATAACTTGAAATAATTACATTACACTTTCAAGGGGATTCCATTCTTCTTTATTTCCATATTGTTGGTTGCCATAATAAACTAACGAGAATTATTCAGTCTTATCATCAACAGGTAGTTCTAGCTTTTCCTTTTCACCTGCCCAAAAGCCCATGCTACAAGTTATAGGTCAGACACTGAATCTCTTGGAAGCAATATCAGAAGAATCATATCCTCTGCAAAGAACGGTACTAGGTTCTCCTGACTGCATGAAGTAGACGCATGGGCTCAGGCTCCCCAAGTAGCTTCACTATAAGTAGATAGTTCTGAGACAGTACCTGGAGACTGAGCCAGCTTTCCAAAGGTATCGTGAAGCAGATAACTTCATGAAATGAGAAATTGCACTTAACATCAGGTCAAACAGTACTTAAGTAAGTAGGACTAAATAAAACTGATTAAGAAAATTCATAAGTGATGCATACTTTTATTATATTGCAGTTTCAACAATTTCTATAATCTTGACATTGAGAAAAAAATTATATTCATCGTATAAATACAATACTATGAAATTTTCTGAATAGTCAACTTAAATACAAAATTCTCCTTTCCAGATTTTCACCATCCAGTATAAGAATTGCCGATAGAGGAATAAAACATTCCTCTGATCTGCTTGTGCAACCACATCACAAAACTAATTAAAAGCATAAACATTCACAATTAAAATGATACTCCAGGAGAAATAAAAAGTTCATTTACAAGGAAGTTCCTTATAAAGGAAAGAGAATTAGACTGCATTAGACTTTTCATCAGGCACCCAGTGTTAGAAAAGAAAATGGAAAAAAATCTTCAAAGTGTTTAAGAAAAAATATTTTGTTACTAGAATTCTTTGCCCAAATAAAATATGAATCTATTCTGAAAGCAAAACGTTTTCCCCAGAATTTCTCAGAAACATTTTATTTATAATGGCAAAACTATTGGAAGCAAACTAAAGTCCAAGGAATTCTATCAAACCATATATTTGTACTCATTAATCAATTTTTGTTCATTCACCCTACCCTTCTCTGCCTCTGGTCACCACCAGTCTACTGTCTATCTTCATGAGATCCATGTTTTAGCTCCCACATATGAATGAGAACAAGCAATATTTGTCTTTCTGTGCCTGGCTTATTTCACTTCACATAATAACTTTCAGTTCCATCCCTGTTTTTGCTAATGGCAAGTAACTGTGCCCCAGAAGCAGTGATTAATCATGACAGCAAACACCTACTGAGACACCTAATTTCAGTAGGTGTTCATTTAATTTCAAAATAAATCAATAAGCTAGATACTGATATTATCCCTGTTTAAGATGCAGAGAGCTTAAGTAACTCTACTAAGTTCTCTGAACTGGCAAGTGTCGGAACCAGGGATTCAACTGCTTGAGAGCTATGTTCTTAACCAGTTTGCCATCCTGCCTCTTCCAATGTAAATGAATGAACTTTCACAGAAATTCAAAGAGGATCCATTTGGTCCTTAACCCTTGAAAAGTTTTCCTTTGAATGGTAAAGTTGAATGGCAAAGTATTACATGTAATTTTCTGCTTGTTCAATCACACTATTATGTATTTACATTCATAGATATTATTATAATTATTGAGTGGATTGTGCATTTTAAAAAGCAAATAACCATAATACTAACAAAAATTGGTGGATCATATAGCAAGAATATGTATGTGTGTGTGTGTGAGAGAGATGTGTGTGTGTATATCTCTACTAAAAATAGTTAAAAGAGAAATTATTGACATTAATAGCATTTGGAGAGTGAAATTAAGAGTGGGAAGGATAAAAGGATGTATTTACATCTTATTTTATAGCTCTCATTACTTTTTGCAGTTATTTTCAATGTGCATGCAGTCTTTGTAAAATTTTAAAGAAAAGCAATTTTAAAATATAATATGGGGTGCTGAAAACATTGGAACATAATATAGTAGATCTTTTTTTGTGGACCAGGAAGGATATTTAAAATTTATCGTGGAATGAAATAAGTAAATTTCGGAGGATTCTTAATGTATTTCTTAAAGTATCCTTCTGATTGTGTACCTGTGCATGTACATGCTGCCAAACACTTGATGTACGCTAGTTCTCTGTAACGTTGGGAAGGAAGTGAGGTAAAAGTAATCGGGATGAGAGGGTGAAAAAGTAGACAGACAATAGGAATATTTTTATTGATACCTAATATTTTACACATGTATGGGCTACATGTGATATTTTGTTGCATGCATAGAATGTGTAGTGCCCAATTCAGGGTATTTGGGTTATCCATCAGCTAGAGTATTTATCATTGCTCTGTTGTGGGAACATTTCCAGTTCTGCTTCCAGCTGCTTTGAAATATACAACACATTCTTTTAAACTATAGTCACCCTACTCAGCTAATGAACATTAGAACTTATTTTTTTCTATCTAACTGTATGTTTATACCAATTAACCAACCTCTTTTCATCTCTCCACCCCTTTCCAGCCTTTGGTATCTAACATTCTACTCTCCACCTCCATGAGATCAACATTTTTAGCTCTTTCATATGAGTGACAGCATGTGAAATTTGTCTTTTTTTTGGAGACAGAGTCTCACTCTGTTGCCCAGGCTAGAGTGCCGTGGCGTCAGCCTAGCTCACAGCAACCTCAAACTCCTGGGCTCAAGCAATCCTTCTGCTTCAGCCTCCCGAGTAGCTGGGACTACAGGCATGCACCACCATGCCCGGTAATTTTTTCTATATATTTTTAGTTGTCCAATTAATTTCTTTCTATTTTTAGTAGAGACGAGGTCTCACTCCTGCTCAGACTGGTTTTGAACTCCTGACCTTGAGCGATCTGCCCGCCTCGGCCTCCCAATTTGCTAGGATTGCAGGCGTGAGCCACCTCGCCTGGCCTGAAATTTGTCTTTTGGTGCCTTGCTTATATCACTTAACATAATAACCTTCGGTTTCATCCATTTTGCTGCAAATAACAGGATTTTATTCTTTTTAATGGCCAAACAATATTCCATCAGATACATACACCATATTTTCCTTATCTGTTCATCCATTGATGGGCACTTAGATTGATTATATATCTTTGCTATTGTGAATAGTGCTGGGATAAAACTGTGAGTGCAAGTATTCCTTTGATACACTGATTTCCTTCCCTTTGATACACTGATTTCCTTCCCTTTGGATGTGGTAAATACCTAGCAGTGGGATTGCTGGATCACGTGGTGGTTTTATTTTTAGTTTTCTGAAAAATCTCCATAGGAGATGTACTGATTTACATTCTCACCAACAGCATATAAACATTCTCTTTTCTCTGCATCCTCACCAGCATCTGTTATTTTTTGTTTTTTTAATAATAGCTATCCTAACCAGGGTAAGAAGAGATCTCATTTTGGTTTTGATTTGCATTTCCCTGATGATTAGTGATATCAAGCATTTTTTCAAATACCTGTTGGCCATTTGCATGTCTTTTTTATTAAATATTTCAAAATATTAAGTGGAGTACAGATGTTTTGATACATAGCTTGACTCAGGGCTGTAAGTGTGCCCATCACCCAAATAGTGTTCATTGTACCTGTTAGGTGAGTTTTTGCCCTCACCCTCATCCTCCTTTCCCCCTGCTTGATTTCTAGTGAATTTTATTTTCCTCTGTGTACTTGTGTGCCCATTGGTTAGTTTATTAGTCCAATTTATTAGAGAGTGCAGGTGGTGTTTGTTTTGCCATTCTTGAGATACTTGGCTTAGGATAATGGTCTCCAGTTCTTTCCAAATTCTGCAAAAGGCATTAATTTATTCTTTTGTATGTCTGAGTAGTACTCCATGGGAGACATACACCACAGTTTGTTAGTCCACTCATGAATTGATGGGCACTTGTGTTGATTCCACATCTTTGCTATTGTGAATCGTGCTGCAATAAACATTCGAGTGCAGGTGTCCTTTTGATAAAATGACTTCTTTTCCTTTGGGTAAAAACCCAGTAGTGGGATTGCTGGATTGAATGGTAGTTCTACTTTTTGTTCTTTGAGAAATCTCCATTTGTTTTCCATAGAGGTTGTACTAATTTGCAGTCCCACCAATAATGTATAAGTGTTCCCTTTTCATTGCATCCATGCCAGCATGTATTGTTTTGGGACTTTTTAATAAAAACCATTCCAAAAGTAGTGAGGTGAAATCTCATTGTGGTTTTTTTAATTTGCATTTCCCTGATTAGTGACGTACAGCATTTTTTCATGTGTTTGCTGGCTGTGCAATCCCTATCAAAATATCAACAACATATTTCACAGGTCTAGAAAAAATAGTTCTATACTTTGTTTGGAGCCAGAAAAGAGCTTGAATAACCAAAGCAATCCTAAGAAAAAAGAAAAAAGCTGGAGGCATCATGTTACCAGACTTCAAACTATAAGTTTGTACTAACCAAAACATCATGGTATTGGTACAAAAATAGAGACAAAGACCAGTAGGACAGAATAAAGAACCCAGATATAAAACCATCTACCCATAGCCACCTGATATTTGACAAAGCAGACAATAATATACCCTGAGGAAAAGAAGTCCTAGTCTGTAAATGGTGCTGGGAAAATTGGATAACCACATGCAGAAGAATGAAGCAGGACTCCTATCTCTTGCCACTCACAAAAATTAATTCAAGATGGATAAAAGACTTAAATGTAAGGCATAAAACAATAAGAATTCTAGAATAAAATGTGGGAACAACTCATCTAGACATTTGGTCTAGGCAAAGTATTTATGGCTAAAAGCCCAACGGCAGTGGGATTACCTACTCAATATTTTGGTTCTGGCGAGTACCAAATGCATCCAGTCAGCCAACTTGAAATCCCTCCCCGACAACAGGATTTTTAAAGGTCAGCATGACACTCCACTCTTCACTCTGGCTTTTTGTACAATAAGAAATTATTGCTCCTCATGGAATAACAGATTCCTACTTTTCCCCTAATGCTTCACCAAATACTTAATCTTTACTTCTGCTATGCTCAGCTGGCTTTGATCTTCGGAGAAATAGAAAAGCCCATAATGTACATAAATTAGCTCTAGACTTCCCTCCTAGGGAATTTGGGAGCCCAGTTAAGAATGAAATTCTTTAAAATTATAGAACCAAATCAGCTGGTCAGGTTGTTATGTTTGTTTCCATGGGAACTAGCACATCCTTCCTCCGGCCACTTTTTCTCATTCCTGCTCCCCAGACACACATGCTACTAATGAATTTCACACTGGGTACCTTTCTTGAAGGAGGTAATATTCCTCCACAAAAAGAACTGCTGGAGCTTCCCTACTTTTCTCAAATTCAGTGACACTGCTGAGTTACAGATCACCTGAACCAGGTAAATGGGGAAATTGAGCTACCGTTTCCTGATACATCTGTTTGTTAATGAGGAGAACGTGGGGTGAGTGGGGGCTGTTGTTATACACTCAATAGCTGAACAGTCACTCATCTGCCTAGGTAAGAGCCCAGAGTCTTATACATATTCATATTCAGGGCTGACAGCACTCAGGACAGTCAGCATCCAGACTAGTTACTAATTAGGGATTTTCTAAGGCCAAAGAAATGGCCATTAATGTTATTAGAACTGCACTTTCTCAAGGCTCAGGCAGAACTCAATGCATTCTCATAGCCTTGGGAGAAAGAGAAGGAGAAGAGTGGGCTGGGAGGCTGCAATAGCAGCCAGCATTTGCTGAACATGTTCTGTGAGTCAGGAACCCTTCCAAGAGGATACACAAATTTACATCCCACACCAGCCTATAAGGTAGGAGCTGTGATAATTCCCTTTTGTACATGAGAACAGTTGGACACAGAGAACTCTTTTTCTTAAATCCATCCATCTCTTCTTCCACAATGATCATTTTAGCCTCTTAGTTTTTATGAGAATATTTGCTGAACCTCAAGTCACAATTGCAGGCTCCCAGACCTAACACATCTGTGTGGTTGTTTGTTTTTTATTTGATGTAATTATATAGAGAAGTTGAAAGGATAGAATTTAAAGCTGTTGTCAATTCTGAATTTAGGTGTGTAAACCTCACATAGATTCATGTATAGTATGATTTATAGAAAATGGAAATTCCTGCAATATATGTATACACACATCATCATCATCACTTTACTGTTTCCTACAGTAGTGGACCCTCCCTGCACTTCACTTCTGACTTGACAGACCTGCACATTGCCTCTGCTCTCACTTTAGCAAGAGTGGGATTGCCCAAACAATTTTAGGAAGGTGCTAAAATCTCTTTGGAGTGCCACTTTAGCAAAGTTCCTCTCAATTCCTGTATTGTGGAACATAAAGAGAACTTGGAGCATTGCCCTGGAGGTGTCATTGGAGGAGAAGCTGTGTCACAAATGTACCAGACAAAGATTTGTTAAATTTTCCTATCATCGTTATGGGAATGTGGTGATAAGGATAACTACTCAGAAAGTCAGTCCAAGGAAACTGGAACATTCATTCATTCACTCCTTAATTTGGAGAAACATGTAGTGAGCATCTATGTATCTAGATGTCTAGGACAAATTATATAAAGCTGAATGCACAATCCGGAGCCCATCTAAAGATTGAAACTTCCTTCATATCTTGTAGGTTAGAGGATTCTTAGTATATTCTAGAATACAGTTGAGTAAACTTTTTCTCTAAAGTGCCAGGAACTGGTACTAGTAAAGATTTTAGGATTTGCAGACTACATACGCTATGACTTTCTCCTCCTCCTTTTCTGCTCCCCCCTCCTCCTCTTCCTACATTTCCTTTTCTTCTTTTTCATCCTTTGAAAATACAAAAGCCATCCTTATATCACTGGTCATACAAAAACAGGCTGTAGGCTGGATTTGATACATAGGCTATCCAGTATTCCAGCTCCTGTCCCAGAGCCTTGCTACTCAGTGTGGTCCACATATCAGCAGCATTGGCCTCACTTCAGATCTTGTTAGAAATATAGACTATTGGACTCTATTCTACACCTAATATATCAGTTAACGATCACAGTGTACCAAATTACCATAAAACACAGTGGCTTAAAACAGCAATCATTTATAATTGTTCATAAGTATACAGGTTGGCTGGGAGGTTCTTCTGGTCTTGGCTAGGTTCTCCCATGCACCTATTACAGCCACATGCAGGTGAGCCAGACAGGTCTGCTTCTCGATAGTGTTTGACCATTAGCCAGGGCACCTGGGTTCCCTTCCATGTGGTCTCTCATTCTCCAGCAGGTTAGCCTGGGCTTGTTCCATGGCAGTTGTAAGATTCCAAGGAAAGAAATGGCCTAGATGTGGCATAATGTAACTTTCATTCTGTCGGTCAAAGCAAGCCACAGGTCAATCCAGCTTCGAGGGGATGGCAAAAGAGCTGCAGGGTCACACTGGGAAGGGCACGGACGTGAGGAGAGAAGGAGAACTGTGGCCACATTCACAATCTGCCTCACTGACTAAATCAGAATCTCTGCGTGGTAACAAGACTTCCAGGTGATTCGCAGGCACATGTCCTAAATAACAGGAAGTCAGGCAGGTCTCAGAACAGGTGCCGACTCAAATGCATCAACCAGGAAGAAGGGTTTAACCCAAAACAATGCAGCTTAATCTATTCCACCCAGGGGCATGGCACAGAGTGGTTTAATTTCCTTAGCCACTCACTGCTTGAATCCCTCAGTCCTTCAGACAGTTCTTGCTTCCCAGGCTAGGGTGGTATTTTGTGACCTTCAGCCTGTGAAGGAGGTGTTACTGTTGGCAAATTGACATTTACCTTATGGTTACTTAAGGCCAAAATTCTCCGTAGGAGCTATTCAGTGTCATAAACATGAACAGGGCAGCCCTCCCAGATCAAAGCAATAGAGGAATAATGATGAATTTTCTCTGAGTATGATGGAAGGACTCTTATTCTCTACAAAACTTGGATGGAGTCACAGTATAAACAGAAGACTGTTCATGTTTGACTTGTTGCCTGATAGTTAAAAGCACAGGTTCAGACTCCAGACTGCCTGACTTCAAATCCCAGCTGTGCCACTCACTGTGTGTGACTTTGAGAAAATCACTGAATCTCTATGTATTTTAACATTTTCACCTGCAAAAATGAGGATGATAATAGTCATACAGTTTTTAAGTGATTAAATGACTTGGGATTTATAAATAATCAGAAAAAAAGATCTCAGCTTGCATTATTATTAATATCATTGTCACTATGACTTCTTGAGACAGAAGCAATCTAGTTTATATAAGATGAATACTTCCTTGAGGCCTTAAGTGAATTTTCATTTATTTATTTATTATATTATTATTTATTTTTTTTTTTTTACTGAAAACTTCACCCTTCTTTCTTGGCCACATTCTTACATTTTGTGCGTTAGTCAAGTTTCTGTGATTCCATAATATTCAGGATCTATATAGCTGCACTTATACCCTGGGTTTAAAGAAATGGCCTCATTTTCCATAGTGAGTAAGAGTTCTAAATTTTAATATATGTAATTAAGCTGTTTGCAAATGTGACGGCTCTAGGTACCAGCACACTGAAATACCATGCTGTCACATTAAAGCTGTAATGGTCATAATCATTCTAATTAGTGCTCTTATTTGTGGTTTGTTGCCTGCACAGACTTCCCCTGGGATAACATTGGTTACTACCCTCGGCACTTGTTCATGTTGACCAAGGGCCCAATTGGTCCCAGACTTGTAATCTATGAGCAAGGTGCAGAGCTTGAGAGAGAGAGAGAAAAAAAAAAAAAAAAAAAGGAATAGAATAAAAATGAGAAAACTTGGATGGAAGAAGAAAATGAGAAGGAATGCCAAAGGCTAACACTTATAATCCATAACAGTTTTTTTTCATAAATACTTTACATGATCCATCTACGATTATATATTTAAATAGTCACACATAGTAAAATGTTAAATATCGACTGTAAGTGGCCCAACATAATTCTCCCTGTGTCAGCATCCAAGGCTCTTCTAAACAGGTAAGAGAATAAAGCATTTCCAATTCTGTAGCAAGAGAGTACTGCACATTAAAGGAAAGGATCATTAGGTACTAGCAAAATGAATGAATTGTACCAACTATACCAAGAGTGTGGATTCTCTACTAAATGCATCAGAGTTATGGATCGTTTTCGTGAATCTACAAAGGTTCTTTGTATAACCCTCTGAAGATGGACAAAGACAGTGATCACCGAAAAACTACAGGGTCTTCCTTATATTTTGGTGCCACATTTTCTGTTAAAATTCTTTTAGCTACACAAAGAAAAGGCAGCATCAACAATATGTAATTTTCACCTTGAAAAACAAATTGGTCTCAGCAGCTTCTTACCATCTGTCCACCATATGTGAAGAATTTCTAACAAAAGAAAACCTCTCATCTCACCATGATTCCTTGTTAATTTATTTCCTTTTATGTAAAATTAAATTTGTATGAATACAGAATTAATGCATGTACAAGGTAGAAAATTTAGAAAATACAGAAAGGTATAAAGAAGAAAATGAAAACTACCCACCTCTCAAACAACAATTTTAAATGTTTTATGTAACTTATCCCACTATATTTTTTTAATAAAAATTGTTAGGAAAAATGTATCATGTATTCTCTCCAAATTAATGATAAATGATGATCAAATCATTATTTATTTATTTTACTAATATTCATATTGTTTATTGAATATTATATATAATATTCATATTGTCATATTGAATATTCATATTGTTTAGACTAAAAGACAATGGAAATTCTCCATATCCATGTTGCATACTGTGTTTTTTTTTATTCCTTCATATTATGGGAGTACAAATATTGTTAGGAGATCTCTTATGATTAAATGATGCCCAAAATGATAAAAATGAATACTTGTTCACTCTTTAAATCCTAAAAAATAGATCAGTGTAAGTACTTACCCATTTAAAAGATTTTTTATTGAGGTATAAGAAATACTCAGAAAAAGGCACAAATCACAGCTGCATAGCTTGATGCTTCTTCATGAAATGAGCATACTTGTGTATCCATCATCCAGATAAAGAAATTAAACATAACCAGGAACAGAGATGCCTCCTTTTTCTTCTAGTCACTACCCTCTTCCCACTATCCTGACTTCCAACATTAGAGATTACTTTTGCCTGTTTTTGAACATTATGTAAATGGAATCTTCTTTTTTGGCTTTATTCCACCAATATTATCTTTATGAGATATCCATTGATTTTCTAATATGTATTTTTCTGTATGTAAAAATATATATACACATATATAACTCCAATTCCAATATTATTAATGTTTTAAACTCAGATTTTTTAAAAAAGACTGCCATTATTTGAGCTGATACAAAGGAAATAGTGAGCTGCTGATTTAGGATTTTGCAGTCCATTATCTAGATCATGGAGGATGTGCTTCCCTGATAAAGGCAAATACAATGAACTGAAATATGTGCTTTTTGATCTTCTTGTGCTTTGGTTTTATCATCACAAACTTTGTCTACCTATTTAAATTGCAGTGGAGAGAAGAATTCTTTTTTTGAGAAGAGTTATTTATTTTTATTTCAGCATATTATAGGACTACAAATGTTTAGGTTGTGCGTGTTGCCTTCACCCCAGAGTCAGAGCTTCAAGTGTGTCCATCCCCCAGATGGTGCACATCACACTCATTATGTATGTATATGTCCATCCCTTACTCCCCCTTCCCACCTGCCCAATGCCCGATAAATGTTATTCCTATGTGTCCACTTAAGTGTTGATCAGTTCATACCAATTTGCTGGTGAGTACATGTGGTGCTTATTTTTCCAGTCTTGGGATACTTCAATAGTAGAATGGGTTACAGCTCTATCTAGGAAAATACAAGAGGTGCTATATCATCGTTGTTTCCTAAAGCTGAATAGTACTCTATGGTATGCATATACCACATTTTTTTGGTTGTTTCCACATCTTTGCAATTGTGCTGCTGTAAACATTCTAGTGCAGGTGTCTTTTTTATACAGTGTCTTTTGTTCTTTTGGGTAGATGCCCAGTGATTGTATTGCTGGATCAAATAGTAGATCTACTTGTATCGTTTTAAGGTATCTCCATATTGCTTTCTATAGAGGTTGAACTAGTTTGCAGTCCCACCAGCAATGTAGGAGTGTTCCTATCTCTCCACATCCACACCTAAATTTATTGTTTTGGGACTTTTTAAAAAGAACTATTCTCACTGGGGATAAGTGATATCTCATTGTGGTTTTGATTTGCATTTCCCTGATGATTAGAGATGTTGAGCATTTTTTTCATACGGTTGTTGGCCTTTATTCTTTCTTCTTTTGTAAAGTTTCTGTTCATGTCCTTTGCCCACTTTTTGATAGGGTTGTTTGATTTTTCCTTTCTGAATTTCCTGAGTTCTAAATAGATTCTAGTTATCAGCTCTTTATGGGATACTACAAGGATAAAGTAATTAAAACAGCTTTGGACTGGCACAAGAACAGGAACATTGACCAGTGGAACAGAACAGAGAACCCAGATACAAAACCATCCTCATATAGCAATCTAATCTTTGACAAAGCAGACAAAAACATACACTGGGGAAAAGAATCCTTATTCAATAAATGGTGCTGGGAAAACTGGATAGCCACATGTAGAAGACTGAAACAGGACCCACACCTTTCACCTCTCACAAAAATCAACTCACGCTGTGTAACAGACTTAAACCTAAGGTGTGGAATTATTAGAATTCTAGAGGAAAACGTTGGAAATATTCCTCTAGACATTGGCCTAGGCAAAGAATTTATGAAGAAGACCCCAAAGGCAATCACAGCAGCAACAAAAATAAATAAATGGGACCTGATCAAACTAAAAAGCTTCTGCACAACTGAAGAAACTATCATGAGAGCAAACAGATAACCTACAGAATAATTTTTTTACATTATTTTTTTAAGAGATGAGGTCTTGCTACATTAAGTTACCCAGGCTGGTCTTGAACTCTTGGCCTCAAGTGATTCTTCTGCCTCACCCTCCCAGAGTGCTGGGATTACAGGCATGTGCCACTGTGCCCAGCCCTTTTTTTCTTCTTGAGGTGTGTTAGAGTATAATTAAAAAATAAAAAGGTAAAACCATGGTTGTCATGCAAATATTAAAAAAAAACACAAATGTCAAAGGTTAAGTCATTAGTTAATGCATTAATTAATGAGGAAATAAATAAGATGTTAAACTGATTCAATGGAGAATTTTACAAAGTACACATCAGGAATATTGAAATACATTAACAAATTATCACAAAGCCATTATAGACAAAAGGCAATAATCAGTTGCATTTCCACTGGATGGAATTCATTTGCATTTTCTGGACAAGAATAATGTGTATTATTTCAGCTTTTTACAATTTATAAAATTATAACATAGCTCAAAGACAATGAAAGCTCAGAAATGTGCACAAGATAGAACATGCAGTATTCTTCCTTTGCCCATTTCAAAGTTCAAAAGTATTCCCGATAGCTGTTGTCATAATGTGAAGGTTTGTGTTCCTGCAGTCATTTTGTGACCAAAAGAGGCGATACTACCTACTGGCTAACGGAGCCAAAGAACGGGATGGGCCAAACTTCCTGCTAAGGAATATATTAAGATTAAAGGTCTGCATTGTTTAGTATTAGTTGATTATTCTGCCACGTCAGCTGATGAACAGTAATGTTTTATTCTTAATGAAACATGTTGACAGAGAGCAAAGAGGAGATGCTCCAGACATCTTTTGGAATACATTGTTGCTTCAGCATTTTGTGGCGTGTAGGTGGCACTTCAAAAGCTTTTGGATTTGTGAGCTGGAGAGACAACACCGTTAGGGCTGCCATAGCTCTGTCCTGGTGGACAATGAATCCAGTGGGAGTGGCAGGTGCCCTTAAGAGGCTATCAACAAGGGACCACAGAGCAGAGAAAAATTGACACTGTATGTTTTTAGACAGGGCTGTTTAGGAGCTCATGATTTATCCTGAAGGACTTCCAGAAAGAATTGAGTGGAGTCTAGAAGAAGGCTGGATCCCCTATGTTGTCAAGGAAAGGCTAGAGATATTGAAATACAAGGCTTAAAGAAATCCAGGTTGTACAATTATTTTTGATCGAAATTTATTTCTTATGCCATTAACCAAAGGTATGATGAGTCACTTGAAAGTTTTGCTTTCTTTTTTTGACTCTTGGAGTTGCTTAATAGATGCTTTTCATGATATTCTGCTTTAAATTCATTATTTTAGAATAAACCCAGACAATAGGATTAGTCAGTCTCTAAATTTCTTCTGTATATAACATTCTCCATGTATGTAGCTCTGCCAAGGTATAAATTGGTTATCGTCACATCTGGGTCACCCGCGGGGGTACTGAGACATTCTGAAGAGCAAGAGGGGAAGGTGCGAAGGTTTAGCTTAGATTCATCTTGACTCATCAGGCCCGCCATTTGAATACAACTTTAGAACTGAGCTGAGACTTTCTTTTCCCTGCACACTCGTTGAAATAGCTAATCAGCAAAATAAACGAGTTTTACCAAATGTTCAGAGATTGAAAATTGTATTAAGCACTCATCAACAAATTAAGACATTTCTGTGGGACCTCCCTCCTGGTGCCTTTTCTCCTTTCACCAAAGATATATTCTGGCATCGAGAGTCCCCCGGCACTTGGCATTTGTTATGTATTTTTCATTCAAGACTTAATTTCAGGGGGTTGATGTCGAGGTCATTATTTATAATATGATGCCTCACATTCCAGTAGAGGCATCTGTAAGAAATTTGGCTAAACGTAGACTAGCACAGGTTAAAACTGTTAAAATCCAGTTTCTTCATTTAAAATCAAAAGAAGCAATTAACTGCTCACCTATATCTGATCTAGCAGTCAAATATGCTGATATATATATAATGTTGTACAAGTAAGACATACGATCCAATTCATAAATGTAATTGATAAATGTATTGAGAGTTTTATAAAAAAGCAAAATGCTATGATAATCTCTGCAGAGACTACTGAGGCTGAGGTATATACTCTTTAGGTTCCTAAATATCCCTGTAAAATTTTGAAATAAAATTTAAAAAACGAAGAGAGAGAGAAATTATTTATTAAATTGAATAAAAAAGAAGTATATAGTGCAAAGGTGGTATGTGTGTGGGAGAGGTTTAGAAAATATAATTACACAAAATTCTATTATTAGATATAGATGAATCAATGTCATCAAGGAAACAGGTTCTCTGGAATTTGCAAAGCAGAGAATTTATAAGCAGTTGAGAAATCCAAAAGGCTTCATGGAGTATGTCTTCTTGTAATGGGGTTTTAAACCATTTGTAGGATTTGAACCATCAGAAATGTTGGAAGAAACCATGCCTGGAATTCTTAATAGTATAAGCTAAAGCATAAATACAAGAGTGTGTGGACAAGTTCAGGAAAAACATTCAGATCAATTTGTTTGAAGGGCAGCTGAAAAGGTAAGTTGAGACCATAATGTTGATTATTATGGTAAGTGATGTGAGATAAATTCAGACTACACATGGGAACCAGTGAGAGTTTTGGTACAATAGGATCTGCACCTGAGAAAGATGGTTCTGGCCATGGTGCACTTCTGTAAGTTGAGAAAAATACAAGGAAATTACATGAGAAATGTTTTGCATACATATCATTTCATTGTCCCTAGAATTTATCATAGCTCACATTTCTTTTGTTTCTAAATAATTTCGTATTTTCCTAGACTGCTTATAATAAGGAAAATAAATCTATATTAAGTATTTGCTAAGAAGAAATCAAAACAAATTTAACTATGGCCAATTCTATTACTTGGTTAATTCTTAAAGAGTCATACAATTTAGATGTTTTATGTTCCTAATATGATGGTACTATTAGCATTCAGAAAACACAGTAGTAAAATTGTTGAAGTATATTTGATAGCTCATGAAAAGGAATATATTTATAATTAATGTTCCCCAGCCACTGATCAATAGCCTTGACATCCATTCATCATTTGTCACCATGAACTCTTAAAATAGTCTCAGATATGATTATGATTTCCAAATGGATCAGGGAAAACATAAAGCAGTTGTCCTCTCATCAGATTTTTTAAATGATGGTAAAAATTTTAAGTGAGTACATACATATTCATGCTCAGAAATAGAAGGGAAAATTTTAGGACAAAAGGAACTGAGGAAGTCCTGGGAGACTCAACAGAGATGGAATTGGGTTGAAGAAGAATTGGCAATTTATAAGATATAGGTTTCTTTAGGGAGTTTCATTTAAAAAGGTGAGAGTAGAATATTCTAATAAAAAGAGAAATGATTCCAAGTGGATAGAGTGGTATACAGAAAGAGACAATAAGAAAACAACTAAGTATATGTTACAGATTTAATAATGTATTATTTGTTTAAAGAAAGGATTTTTTTTTCTCACCATCTAGGACAAATATTATAATTGCATCTATATTGGAGGTGAGGTGAACCCTAGAGATGAAAGTATGCAGATAGTGATTGAAACAAATTTTATTAGGAAAATATTATTTTAGGTATGTGTGTAATAGTACAAAGGCTTGTAAGAATAGAAACAAAACAACTTTTAAACCAGTATAGAAAAAGAATGGAATAAAAGAAATTTAATGTATCCAACAAAAGATAGAGAGAGACAAAGATAGAGAAAGCGCAGTAAATAAAAAGACTAAGAAAAGAAAATAAGAATGAGTCTGAAATGTTATCAATCATAATAACTGTAACTAGGCTAAACTAATCTATTAAATTTTCAGACCAATGAAAACAAACATGCCATTTTTATTTGTTTACAAATAGACACTGGACAAATAATTATAAAATAAACCTTGTAATACTCATATGGTACTTACCATGTGGCAGCTACAATTCCAATTCTCACAACAATTCCAGGAAGTAGATGTTATTTCCCCTTTACAGACAAAGTAATTGGGGCACACAGAGGTTAGTTACCTTGCTCTAACTCACACAGGTAGTAAGTAGCAGAGCCAGGTTTTGAACCAAGGAAGTCTGGCTTCAGAATCTTGCCTTTAACTTCTTTACAACATGTACTGGTGAAAATAGTAAAAATTAAGTTTGCGTGGTATTATTATCAGACAAAACAAAATTTAAGGTGAAAAACTTTCAAAACAGACAAAATATTTCCCAATTATAAACATAATGATTCAACAGAAAGATGTAAGTAATGAAACAAGTATGCATTTTGCAGCATTGCTTTAAAATGTATGAAAACAAACTAACACAATCACAAGAAATAGTCCCAGGATCATACTGCAAGAATTTAATGCATTTCAAAATCTGACGTATCAGACAGAAATCGAAAATGATGTATATTGAATGGGATAGACTAGTTTATGTGGCATATGCTAGAGTTTATTATTGTCAAAATATCCGCTGCCTTCCTTACCAGCTCTTGCCTATGTGGCCCATCCTAATGCAAGTGGAATCCTCTGCTATACGATGTGCTCTTTGGCCAAAGCAATGGAGTGGAAGTGGCACGTACTGCTTCTGGGCACAAGCTTTAGCAGTCATTGTGTGCACCACCAGCTCTGTTTTTCCCTCTGCCACGGCATCAGCAATGGCTCAGAGGGGCTGCTCCTTCATCCTGAGTCCTAGGTGAAATTCCAAATCCAGATCTATAGGCTAAATCGTGTCAGCATTCTATCAAACCGTTGTTGCTAAAAGCCACCACAATTTGGGGGTTACTTGTTACAACAGCACACATTGATCCAAGCTGATTGATGATACATTCCACTAGAAAATAATCCTCAAATCTCAGGGATTAAAAAGTGAAGGTGATTTCTCACTCAAGCTTTGTGGCCCGTGTCTCAGCCGGGGAGCGGTGCTCTACATGGTAGATGGAGGGAATCAGACTGAGAGAGGATCCACCATCTTTTGATGCTATTTACAGTTTCAAGTTGAAGCCCCAGGGACTGCAGAAACAGAGGAAGACAACACAGAGAATTGAGTACTAGCTGGGTTTTGCTGCCACTAAGGGGAGCACATGTTACTTCCACTCACACTTCCTTCTCTCAAGCAAGTTATATGGTCATGGCTGAGTTTAAGTGGGTAGGGAAATAAAATTTTCCAATGTGTCAAGGAGTGGAGACTGAGAAATATTGGTGAGAATGCCAAAATCAGTGTATTGTGCAACAAACTTAACAAGCACAGAATATGTATTTTCAACTATACGTGGAGCATTTGAGAAACTTGAGCACATAGAACAAAGAAATGAATCCCTCCAAATTCCAAAAAATTGGTATAATGTAGACCAAGTGTCAGAGATGTCTAATGAAATATAATTAGAAATCATCCTGCAGAAGATAGCTTAAAAATGTCACATTTTAAACCTTTTAAGACCCTATTTTATATAATTAAGGAATTAAAAAGTAAATAGAAGATGGAAATTAACAAATAATTAGAAAAGTGAACAAGGAATATAATGTACACTAAAATTTGTACAATGGAAACAAAGCAATACACAAAGGGAAATGTACCATATTTAATCACTTTAATATAAAATGGAAGAATAAGTTATCTTTTTATGTAAAATGCATATTAAAATAAACTAAAAGAAAGAAGAAAATTACAAAGAAAATATTAAAAATGAAGCAAATAGACAAAATAACAGTATATCAACAGAAACAACTATTTTTTAAAGACTCATAAATAAATTCTTGGGACACATGTTCAAGGAAAATAAAAAGAAGAAAAATAAACAATAGAAAGGATAGAAATGTGACTATAAGAAGAGATAGCAGATCTATAAGAATATAAAACTTTTTCTGTTAGTGATCAATACAGTCAATCTTTTAATTCCTCTTGAATCACGTCTTTAAGATGAATTTAAATTACAGTCAAAGATTTACTACTCCAAAGACACCACTCAGAATTTATAGATGAATTCTGTGTAAGAACATCAAAGAATAGAGGAATAGATAATTCCACTTTTTATAATTGTTTCAGAAAATATAAAAGGATGGATTACTACCCAACTCATTTAACGAGCTAGCATAACCTTGATACCAAAACAAGTATGACAATTAAAATTCCAGCCACAGTAGTTTAAATATTTTTTTTCAGAACACAATTATCTCCCTTGAAACTTTAAGAGAATTAACTGACAAAACATTAAAGCTAAGACATAGCCTGATGCATAATCAATATATAAAAGCCAGTAGCTTTGCATATTCCTGCAAGAACTAATTAAAAATTGTGGCAAGAAAAAAAAAGATTCCATTTACTGAAGCTACAAATATGGCCAAAGTATCTTGAAGTTAATAAAAATATATTAGGCCTTTATTCCTTATGGAGCAAATATAAAATTTATTGAAGAAATTAAGAGATCTTAATAAAAGGAAGAAAAAGAATCACAGTTCAATATTCAATAGTGAATATTGAAGCAGCTCTTCAAATGAGTGGAGAGATAAATTGTTCGATAAATGTTTCTAGGAAATTTTAAAATATTTTAAAAATTAGATCCCTACATTGCACTGTTCAAAACGATAAATTTCACAGGATTAAAGACTTAGTCATATAAAGAAAACAAATCTCATAAACATTTTGGAAGAAAAGATTTAAAAAAAAACTTTATGTGTCTTTGTAGGGAATACCTTAAATACATCATAGAAAGCAAAACTCATAAAGAATAAAAAATGTAAATATTTTTAAATCAATGCAAAGATTTAGTTTAATGATGATGATGTTTAAGCTTTAGTAGTGTCTTGATTTATCCTTCTTCAAGGGCCACAGTAGGTCTTAAATGTTCTTCAATAGTTGGATATTTATGTGAAATCTACACTGGCAAGATATTTTCACTTCAATTGGTTACAGTCTGAAATGGGCAAATTCAGTCCACTGTTTTTATAAATAAAGTTTTATTACAACACACCACATTCATTCCTTTCCCTATTGCCTGTAGATGTGTTGCTGCTACAATGACAGAGTTGAATAGCTGTGACAGAGGACTTATGGCCCCTCGAACCTGAAATATTCACTGTATGATCCTTTACAGAAAATGTTTTCCAATCTCTCATTTATGTCACTCTCTCATTCTACACAAACCTCCCCTCTGTCATATTTGCTTCCATGTCAAGGGGCACTGTATTGGCCAGGGACATTTTTTAGGTTTGAGTAAAGTATTGTTAAGAGAAGGATATAGTTAGCTGAGAGTTGGCATATATTTAGGTGATTTATAGTAACTTTTGCACCCAAAAACAAAACATTATTGAAATTACAGAGCCAGAGTTAGCTTGTGGAAAATTCTTCTCTATATCAGACACATAAAATTTATAGAGGATTTGGGTTTTACTAAAGCCTAGTCAAAATAGAAGTTCTCTTGTGTCAGAAATATTCTTACTAATGCAGTGTATATAATTATAAACTCACCATACTTTTTCCCCCTTGGTAATTGGAAAAAAAAAAAATTATTGGAATTTCTGTGTTTGTAGAGCCCAAATTTATAGCACTGCTCCAAACAATGAGTTTGTAAGAGAAGTCTCTGGTTTTACCTCAATTTTCAGTAAGAAAATATAAATTTTATCTAATGAAGCTATAAAAAAGACTAAGTTACTTTTTATCCTCTCTATATAAAATGTTACAAAATTTTGATATGTAAAGAAATCATCAAAATTTGTGATATTTATCATCTATTTTTATTTGTAGTTGTGATGTTTTTCTCATTCAAAATTTTACTTTTATATATAAAATTGTGGTTATAATTGTATTTTATTTTTCCTAAAGAGAACTCCGGAAATTGCATAAGTTTTATGCTCCGTTAATCCTGGATCTAATCTTCTGAGTGTGAAAACAATATGTTTTTATAAATTAAGCTAAAAGGCAAATGGTAAACTTGAAAACATATTTACACATATACAACAGGGTTAGCACCAAGGTATCCAGACGAATTTATAAAAACAAAACAAACATATTTTTAAAAACCCTCCAAATCAGTAAGATTTTAAAACATGTTTTATATTTTTTATTACCACAGGAAAAAACAAGCAAATTAAGAAAACCTGACCCAAACTTGCTTAAACAATGAAAAGTTCAACATACATTAATCTCCAATATAATTTTGTTAGGCTGTAGCTATTATTCTTCTCATTTCCTACAATTTCCAACCTTTAGGTTTGCTTTCTTCATGGGTTCAAATGATTGCCAGGAGTACCTAGGGTTACATGACTCCTTATTCACTGTCTTATCACACAAATGTTCTGAGCTTTGGATGACTGTGACGCCTTTGAATCGATTATCTCTGTGCATGGGAAACTGACAAGTGGTCATTGGTTTAAATTTGTGTTACTTGAACTAATTACTATAGCAAGGGGATGGGATTGCCCTAATTGCTAATCACCTTGAATAGAGTTAATTCTATCCAAACTGCTTTATTGGGTATTGTGGAGCCCATAAAAACAAATTAGGTAACTGACAAAAGATATAAACAGATAATTCTCCAAAAAGAAGTACAGTCAGTAAGCTTCAACCAAAAGCTGGGAAATGGGTATATAGTGATCATAATACTATTATGTTCAGTTCTGAAAATATTTTAAAATGTCCATAATGAAACATTATTTTTAAAATTTCCCACTATGATTGGATATTTTTGTCTATTTCTCCTTTATCTGTCAATCTTTGTTTTATGTATTTTGAAGCTATAGTATTAAAGACACAAATTTAGAACTGTAATGTCCTCATGGTGAACTGAACATGTCATTATTATGACTTGTTTTTATCTATAATGGTTTTGGGCTTGAAGTCTATTTTATCAAATATTAATGTAATTTTATTTTATTTTTTATAGCTAGGATTTGCCTAGTACTTATTTCCCACCATTTGAATTTGAATTGTTCTGTGTCCATGTGTTTTAATTCTCTGATAAACAACACAAAATTATATTAATTTTGACCAGTTTAATGATCTTTGTCATTTACCTGTCAGATTTAGTCCATTTATAGTTATTGCTGTAAAAAGGAGAAAATCAGTCCTTTCTACCCATAAGCTGACATGATGATAAGAGCTAGGCCTTGGGGTTTCTAGGAGCTGGCCTGACACAGCTGGATTGTGCTGTTTTTATGAACATAAACAGTTTCGCAGAACATTGACATCAGTCAAGGCATCTCTATGAGCATGACAGAGAAAAACACAAACAAAAACTCTTCATAATTACGTCTCCACACAAACCACAAACAGAAACATTGTCCAACCCAAAAAATTACCAAATAATCCCCTTGTCTGATCAGCACTAATAACTGTTGCTTCTATACTAATTAAGAATCTAGTTCTGCTTTATTTCTCCTGCATCTTAGATAAAATTTATTAAGATATCTATTCATAGAACTTCCCATGCCCTAACAATATGCAGTCTAGAGCAAACTAAATACTTAAACCCTCTCTCGTATCACCCAACATGGTTAAATATTATTATAAGTCCCTTCTAGAACCTACTTCTGAGATGTCTACTGGCTCCTCACAGTGTGCAGTCTTCCCTGTGACAAGGAGCCAATAAACCCAGCTTCTTTGTCTATGGGTGTGTCCCTGGTGGTCTTTAACAGATGAGTATCAATACCATAATCATTGATATGTTTGGATTTGCTTCTTCTAATCTTATTAAGAAGTTTCTATTTGTCCTGCTTTTTATATTTCTTTCTTTTCTTGCTTTTTGGATTTTTTTTATTTTTGTCATTCAATTTTCCTATTATCTCTACACTCTATATCAATTATTTAATGGTAGCCCTATATTAATGTTCATATTTAACATATAGGATTTTATTGTCCAGTCTTTTAACGTTCTTTCCCCACACACACACACAAAATAGGCATTGCTATTACTATATAGTTCACATTTGTTGAGTTGTGTGTAAATATTTGTCATTACCTTTGCTCATCATTCATTTATTAAATATAGACTTTCCGTCTGGGTTCATCTGTTTAAAGTACATCCTTTAAGTTGTCTTTGTTAGTAAATTTTCTTTCTTTTTAAAAAATAATTATTATTTCTGCTTAC
The DNA here is from genome assembly GCA_008750895.1 of Mirza zaza. Classification (NCBI taxonomy): domain Eukaryota; kingdom Metazoa; phylum Chordata; class Mammalia; order Primates; family Cheirogaleidae; genus Mirza; species Mirza zaza. The sequence continues at coordinate 26,922 of VSMD01130268.1, read as the reverse complement.
TCTTAAAAGATGTTGTCTTTGGTATAAAATTCTAGGTTAACTTTCATTTCTCTTAACACATTGAAGATACCCCTTCCACTATTTTCCAGCTCCCTTTCTTGCTAGTGAAAAGCCAGCCTTCAGATTAATTACCATGCATTTTATTTGTAGATGATCGGTCTTTTCTCTCTGGCTGTTTTTAGAGGTTTTTTTTTTTTTTTTTTTTTTTTTTTTTTTTTTTTTTTTTTTTTTTTTTTTTTTTTTACTTTTCTTTGGTGTTCTACAGTTTCACTTTGATGTGGTAAAGTATGAATTTCTTTTAATTTACCTTGCTTGGCATATACAAGACTTCCTAGATCTAAGTGTGGGTGTCTTTCAAAAGCTCTAGAAATTTTCAGCCATTTTGTCTTTGAATATCGTTGCTTCTCCATTTTGTTATCTTCCTGCAAACTGTGACTGAACATATTTTAGGTGTTCTAATGCTTTCCCCTTGTCTCTCACCCTCCCTTTATATTGCCAATCTATTGGTTGTATTCTAGATAATTTCTTCAAATCTCTTTTCTAGGACATTTTGCCTTCAGCTGTGTCACATCTGCTGTTTAAACTATCCACTAAGGTCTAAAATTAAATTACATTTTCTGTTGATAGCAGTTTTATTTTTTTTTTTCATATCTACTTATGCTCTAAATTTCAAGAAGAATTTGTCATTCTGCATCTACTGTCCCTTATTTCTGCTGGTTCCTACTCCTGGTGCCTGTTGTCCTTACCTGTTTTATGATTTGGGGGCCAGAAAACACTCTTTTACTTAAAACTTTATCTGTGGAATTCTTTGAAGCCTGAATTAACCTTGAATTCCTTCAGAGAGGCTTTGCTTTTGCGTCTACCAAACGTATAGTTACTACCAACCTGAGACCACTTTAAGCTAAATCCTGCATTTTAAGTTTTTCAAACCACAATAGTCACATAAATTTGGACTGCAATCCTGCATGGGGCCCTGCATATAAATATGAATTCTCAGGGCAAATGTTTACTTTCCATATATCCAGCATCAGAGTCCAAAAAGGCAATTTACCTTGCTGTCGCCTTCTGCATGGGGGGGGGGGGGGGGGTGTGTNGGGGGGGGGGGGGGGTTATTTTTCTTTTATGTTTAAATTGATGGTAGAGCTCTTTGCTTTCCCAGCATTAGTCATAGATTTTCTATTGAATTCTTTACCAACGAAGTCATCAAAAGAAGCTTTAAGATCTCTAGGGTTGTGATAGAAGCATTCATATTAAAAGCCCACGCCGGCACTGGTTTACCTCCCAGGGTTCTATGGATTTCTAATTTTGTGCCAACTCAACAGTATATATTATAAACTTAATTTATCCAGAAGTTTAGTCCCTTTAAGTAAGCAGGTATTTTTTTCAAAATGTATAATCTGTCATACTGCTAGATTCAGAAACCCAACTTAACGTCTCTAAATGTAAGCATCTTCATTAAATGTCCTTAAAGAACTGAACCATACGATGCCTGTAAAAGACTGCTTGCTGCCCAACGTTGAGCTGTGTGAGTAGTCTGGGTGGGGTACTGGGAAGGTCTTACCAATGGCTACAGGACGGCACCTCTCAAACTGTATTCTTTGGATTTCAGTCCCTTGCACAATGTTGATTTGTATTCTGCGAAAAGAAAGTGTTCTATTGACAAAAAAAATGGGGATGTGCTTTTTCCCCTCTTGGAGAAATGTATGCATATCAACATGGGGAATGCTCCCGGAAGTCCTATAATAAGAACACATGATGAAACTTTTAAAATCAAATATTTTAACTAAATATTCAACCATACCTTATCAAAGAACCTATTTTTCTTGAAGAGCATTGATGTCCATAGAACTTAGTTTGGAAAACACTGACGTCTCAGGCAATATAATTAATCCATCTCCTCTTGAAGGAACAAAATACAGTTTTTCCACATAAAGAGGCATATTGTGTGTTGGAAAATAAATATCATGGGAGATGAAGTGCTGGAATATGTGGGAAATTTGTGGATCAAGGGAGACATTACTATTGCATACTATCAACAGTTTAATGCTAATTATATATATATACATATATATGTGTATATATATATATATATATATATATATATACTGCTATGATGACTTAAGAAATTGCTCGAAAAATTAAGAAATAAGTCTAGAGGGGAAAAAAAGATATGCAACTAAAAAACCATCTAAGAGATTTGGACTCATGAACCTGTTTTGCATGACTAAGTGTTTCTTCTCTGTATGATTCAGAGCTTAGGCTATGGATCTAGAAGACCTGGGTTTAGATTCTGGCTGCTTCTCTCACTTGGCCCTCTGTCTACCTGCCTCATGTCCACATCTATAAAATGCCCAAATACCTCCCTGTTCTATCTGCCTCTTAGAGTTTCTGTGATGATTGCACTGGATGTCTGATAATCACATTGCCTGGCTGCGGGGCTGCGAGGGTCCTCAACTTAGATTAAGCCACAGAAAGCCACTTTGTCAGGAAACACCTGTGTCTTGTTATATAAAAGCATAAAAGCATGAGTTGGGAGAGGAGAGAAAGAATGTAGTCGACGGATATCATCATCTCCTTCTGTGTCGTTCCTCTAAGGGGTAGAATTCAATCCTGAGCTTTTTTGAGTGTACACTGGCTAGGAACCACTGAGAGGTAACGAATTAAAGGGAAGTTGCAGAAAATTAGAAGCCAACAAAAGTCAACGTGAGAAAATGCACAGGGTCTGAGGCAGCTCCCAAGAGCAGAACGATCACTACTGCTCATACTCACAGCACCGAAATGCCCTTCAGAGTCAACTGGCAGAAATCCCGTAGGTGGAAAGACGGACACGGTAGCCATTGTACTCAGTGTCTTTAAGCAAGCGTTAGGTTAGAGATTGTCTTTATTCGTGGTGACCAAGGTAGAATAAAAGCCAGGGCAGCCCCAAATAATATCCTGTTTTCTTCTAGAGTCCTTGGGAGTTGAGAAGGTCCCAATCATGGAAACTGGATGGTAAATTTCTGGAAAATTTCGTCTTTGAAAGTTTAACCGTGGCTTCTTATACCCTCATTTGTCATTATGGAGCATAATTCATAACCTCTGCAGCAGTCGCCGTAAACAGATTTAGATCAATTCTAACAACGGGCTGAAAGAAATTTTCTCAACAGCAACAAGAAGGAGCCAGGAGACGATGTAGTTATAACTTGGCCAAGTTACCGACCCTGTTTAAAACTGCATTTCTCTCCACCCACGTCTTTTCCCCTTTCTTTTCAGTTTTGTTCACACCACATGAGACCTTCTAACAACCTGTACAATTAATAACCTGTTTATTGTTTGGTTCATCTGCTAGGAAGTAAGCTACAGAAGGGCAGAGATTTTCGTCCATTTTATCCATCCATTTACCCCCAATGCCTACAAGATTGGCTGACAATATAGCAGGTGCTCAATAAATACTGGATGAATAAAGAAACTATTTCTCAGCAACAGAACTCCACAGTGTGTGAGACAAGGGCAGCATTTGGCTTTGTTTTACAGATAAATAAAACCGGTTTTAGGCACCTGCAGCAGGATTTATGTCCATTTATGTGAATATGATAAAATTCCTCAAGGGTATAAAAACTCAGATAAACAAAACAAAACAAAAACACCCTCCCACTGTTCTCCTTCTTGCTGCTAACACAGTCGATTTTCTGTAGTTCAGATTTCATGCAAAAGTCTGAAAGAAGGGGAAAAAAAAAACAACAACAACCAAAACAGGCAATTATAAACAACCAAACAAACTTTTATTTTCATCTTTATGTGTCAAGCTAAATTGGACTCTGTGTATTATTTTAATTAAAAATAATCCTCTTGGGGACAAATGAGAAAGAAAAAATGTAAATCACTGGCCAACCTGTAAATTACTTTAAATAGTGTTTCTGGAACCTTAATGCTGATGGCATATTCTGGCTTTTAATAGTCCCTTATTTCAGAGAAAATTACTCTTTGCCATTTGCTTAATTTGCCACACAGTACACGTTGACTTATTTAGAGCGAATGCTCTTGAGCAGAATATGAACTTTGAACTTATTCCAATTACGCTACTAATATTCCTTCTGTGGCAAGTTTTGTCCTTGAGAAAATACAGCTATTTTTCCTTAATATTTTTAGCTATAAGATATATACTATACACTTATATGCACATATCAAGTTGAATAAAATGTCTTCTGTCCAATTTTATATTCACAGGAATTTAAATACCGTGTGATTTCAGTTTACTAATGTTCTCAGACATCTGCTAAAAACAGCTATTTACAAAAAAAAAATATATTGCCATTCTGTTAATTGATCCTACTTTCATGAGAAATTTTAAACCCACAGTTTTGAATCCTAGGATCTCTAAAACTCAAAGATTCAAGTGGCTTTATGTTATATGTTTCACTGAGCCCTGGAGGAAGAAGAGGAGGAAGAGGAAACCATAATTGTTCATCAATGATTCAAAATAATCTAAATCAAGGTTTTTAGAACTTCAAAAGATTGAAAATAAAGTCGCTACAGAATAACTTCCTAATGTCTGGCATAGCAGTTTAACAAAATTGAATAGTTTTAAAGGTTTCCCACAGTCTGAGATTACTGTGCCCAAATATCTATAAAACAATATTGATGCTATGGAATACCCAAACTCTTATTTTCTGCTTAATATTTGGCTGCAAGGTAATTGTTAATTAATCAATAGACAAGAGGAATTTTGGAGGAGAGAAAACAGACTTCATTGAAAAGACAGAGGTGGGAAGAGCAAAATATGTTTATTATAACCTTAAATATACACATTCTTCCTGAGCTTTTCTCAGCTTGTGTCCATTGCTTTTGATTACTGTCTTTATTTAAAGTCAAATGTCTTGTAATTATAACCCCACAAATTCTGTGTGTACTAAATTCAATCAAGAAGAAGGAGGACATGGAGGAGGTCCTTTCCTGTAGCTGTAGACTGAGGAACTCAGTGTTTTTCTCAAATATCACTTAAAGAAATGATTTCCAATTTACGGCTATCAAAATTAGCCGCACTTTAAATGAGAAGTCTGTACAAATACACTAGACTGAGAAATTACCAAATTCTGAGAGCTTAAATTTGACAAATCTGTTTGCAACAGCGACATGATAATAAAATCAATTTACTCTGAATAAAACAGATGAGAGTGATAGAGAGAGCTGGAGGTATTAATTGAGAAGTTGTTATTGTGCAAATTTACTCCTCCAGGAATTTGAAAGTTTAGTAGATTTAATCATTTTTGAAATCCGAGTTGTGTTTGTTTTGCATTACTATAATGCATGTTGTGTTGTTTTGATAGTAGTGATAGTATTGGAATTGAGATGGCCTGTTTAACATCTTGCCTGGTTCTCCCTGTGGCTAATGCAGCATGTATGTAAGCAGATATGTAGGGGGAAAACAAACTGAAATCTTCATAGGAAGGGCCCGACACTTGACTTTTATTTTCCATCCTTTTACCTCTTCACCAGTGATCTTGTCTCCACTCCTCTCTCATGAGCATCCTCAGCCAACAACAAGACCCTCCATAATTTTAGTCTCAATCACCCACTCTCTGACCACTACCTCCTGTCTTCCCAGCTAACTCGACTCACAGTGACTTCTAAGACTCTACCTAACGGTTCTGATCCATCCCTACCTTACAAACACCATCTCCCTCTGCAGGGCTCCCCCTCACTTCATCCTGTTCCAGCTCTGAAATCTTTCTCACGTTACTCAAACACCCAGGCTCCCTCCATGAGATGGTTAGACTTGGACTTTTTCTTCCCGGATTGCCCTTACTCCAGATATCCTCGTGACTCATAAAATAGTGATTTATTACTCCCGAATTTTAGCAGCTTAAAACAATGGGAATTTATCATCTCACATAGTCTCTGAAGGTCAAGAATCTGGGAGTAGTGAAAGATTGGGGAAGGGGGGGTTCTGCCACGAGGGGAAGGTGCCTCATGAGGTTGCGGTCAAGCTGTTGGGCAGAACTGCAGCCTTGATGAACTTGCCCTGAGCTGAGCCTCGGCGTCCAGATGCTGTTGGCCAGAGGTGTCAGGACCGCCCACGTGGGCCACTGGATAGGACGTGCTGCTTTTCATGAATCACTGAGCCCAGTCTACACTGGCAAGAAATTGAGATCCACCTCTTTAAGGAAGGAATTTGTCAGCATATTTTAAAAGCCATCTGAGCTCATCTCTCACAAACTTTGGATCTGATTATTCTAATACTTTTGGATATCAAAGGCTAAATGTGTGTAGGTGTACATATGTGTGTGTTTGTTTGTGTATATATTGAACATATGCATGTCTAAAATTCCAGTACCTATTTCAAGTTTGGTTAATTTGGTTTACAGGGGATACATATATAGGGCATGGCTAGAGACAGAAGGAGCTGAACATAGTGGTACAAACATCACTCTTTCCATTTTGAAGCTTGTGTCTTAGATATTATCTCATGTCGAAAAGAATTGTAAGCATTTCAAGTGAATAAAATTTCACTGTTTTGCTCAACCTAGGAAAGAGAACACAAGTGTTGGGGATAAGTTCAGAATAGCTCATGTAAACTCTTCTTGGAAGGCTTTATACTAGTGGAATGTTCGAAGGCCCAGAGGCTGAAATGGACCTAAACACATTTTAAGGACCAATCATATCTCACGTCGAAAGTCTCTGCCCACAGGGTAGCCATGTTTTATCCAGTATAACCTTTCACTGCTTGCAAAATGACGAGATGACCTGCTGCTACAAGTTCCCATTTTAGACACAGGGAAATTGGGGTTCTTTGGATTTCTGAGCTTCAAATAGCAAGATAAACCTGAGCTTGGCCAGCACACTCCATTGCTCTATTCTTATAAACTTTTCTTGTACAATTCTGCACTAGAAATTGCAGCAAATTGAATAGTTTGAAACATTTCCATATGAATGCGTCTTCCTCCACTCCTCATATGCTCGAAGTAGGTGCTTCAAAATCCACAAAGCTTCAGAAGTCACAAGCTTCAGAACAAGCTGTTATCACTTTGATAGCAGCTGGAGACTCAGTGCATGTCAGCCCTCTCGGAGGAGAAGTGCTTGTCAAGGCAGCCTACAGAATACCGAGGCCGTAGGAAGTCACTCCAGAAATAGAGGAGGAGTTCCCAGGATGCTGTCAAAGGAGAACGCACTTTCAAGAAATGCAAGTGAAAATCAGGAGTGGAATCACAGACAGAATACAGCACATTAAAGCTGAAAGAGGCTTAGAGTCTTTGTTGTCTAGTCTCTTCATTTCCCAGATAAAGAACGTAGGACGCTGAGTAAAAATAACTTGCCCAAATTTAAGAGAGAGATTTGGCTGTTGAATACAGTCCTCGATGCCCATCTTTTCTATTTGCCACAATACAAAGTCACCACCAAGGTGCAGTGAAGAGATATAACTGTCTTTGTTTACAGATGACATGATTGTCTATGTAGAAAATCCAATAGAGCCCACAAAAATACACCTCAAATAAGTGATTATAGGAAGGTTGCAGAATACAAGGTTAATATAGAAAAGTCAATTGTTTTCTTGTATACCAGTAACAAACAAGTGGTATTTGAAGTTAACAGTGGACCCCCCCCTGGCTCCCAGGTTCTCAGGCTCTTGGCCTTGGACTGAGAATTATGCCATCTGGTTTCCTGGTTCTGAGGCTTTTGGACTTGAGCTGAACCACGCTGCTGGTATCTCAGTGTCTCCAGCTTGCAGATGGCCTGTCCTGGGACTGCTCAGCCTCCATATTTTTGTAAACCAATCCCCCTAATAAATCCCCTCTCATCTATCTGTTTCTATCTATCTATCTATCTATCTATCTATCTATCTATCTATCTATCTATCATCTATCTATCTCACATAGATAGATAGATAGATATTATTTTTTAAATTTTTCTAAATTACAAAAAGTCTGAAGCTAAGTAATCCAGGACTGTGTAGAAGCAATTGAGCATCATGAGAAACTTCTTTCTTTTCTCTTGGCAGCTGTCCTTAGCTTTCACTTGTTGTTACATGGTTGTGCTATGGCTAATCCACTTCCGGCTTGATGTCCACCTTCCTAGTAAAAGGAAGAGGAAGAAAGGAAGGGAATGAGATTTAAAAAGAGAATAAGAAAGGAAAAAAGAAAGGAAGAAAGAAGGAAAGGAAGAAGGAAGGGAGGGAAGGAGGGAGAGAGGATAAGGAGTTTATGCTGGCCGAGTCCACCTACATCTCACTAGTCACGACTGTGTTACATGAACACTTCTTGTTTCAAGGGAAACTAATTATTTGTATGTATGTTTTTTTTTTCTTTGTGTTTAAGCTTATACATTGCCATCCTAAATAGGAATAAAATTCTATTGATAGGGAACAAGAAGAGAACTATGAGCATTTGTCGTTTCTGCCACAGGGACAAGGTATCCCAAATTCTCACAACAAAGGATCTGGTTCTTATTTAAAGAGGGAAAAGGGAAATGTGTGTGTGTGTGTGTGTGTGTGTGTGTGTGTGTGTGTGTGTGTGTGGTGGTGGTGGTGGTGGTGATGGAGGGGCTTGTTTCTCTCTTTTTTTTTTATTTTTGGAAAAAGATAAATAATCCAGGCAATTACGTGCCTTTGTGAGTCATTCTAATTTCAGCTTCAGTATTCGGTTGAGTGGCAGGACAATCTACGTTTCTCTTGATTCCCTTCCTCAATAAAACATCTGGCTACATACTAGCATTTTCATTAAAGGATCACAGGGAGCCTCGACATAATTCATCTGTAAGTCTTTTTCTGGCAAGTCCTTGTATAAAATGATCTTCCCTTTCATATGAATCTGATCATCTTTTTCTAGCATGAGAATTACATCCGACTGGTATAATGGAGGTTTGTTTTTGAACAGAGGGACCTTTTGTCAACAAGATGAGAGAAAATGTGGGGGAGGATGGATGTTCTATTGTTATAGGATGATATATTATGATTTTCAAAGCTCTGAGGAGAGAGACTCAACCTTGTCAGCCTTGATTTATGTTTGTTCATTCTGTGATTTAATAGGAAGGTCAGATGAGCCTCACTGAAATGTTTTGTTATATATTTTTCTACGGAGTCCAATGAATTGCATCCTGCACACCTTGCCTCACTTTCCCCAGTTACCGCTGTGAAGAACTGAGCTTTTATGGAGAAGATGCTGCATATCATTATGACCACAAAGCCATTTACACATCGATATGCATCGAACTCACACATAGAACTCAAAATGGCTTTGAGTAAGCCTAGGGGGCCTTGATATCAGATTACTAATGGAGAGATTAGAATATATATATTCTAAGTATATATTTGGAAAAGTATTTGGAAAAGTTTCAAAACTCAATTATTGGGCAAATGAATTTTAAGTAGAATCTTGAAATATTTTACTATTTATAAAGATTTTTCTAAAAAATGTATAAATCACAAAATGTCCATTTAAAAGTAAATATAGAGGCATATCCTACTTGAAAATATAAAAATAAGACCTGGGGATTTTGAGTTCCCAGCCCACTTGATAATAATATCTTCCACATTTTGGGGCTGGGTTAAGGAAGGGATTGCTACTGGCTAGAAATGGGCATAATACCCTCCAATTAATATGCTAGCTTCCTCCAGAAACAATCGTTTGGTTCTGTGTACTCTCTATGCTCTGACATTTATGTCAATAGCCCTAAGTTTGATAAATCCTTGTATAAATCCAAGTTTCTGCACTGAATATGGAAAGTGTGTAGTCTAGGTTAGCTGCTGTGGGATAATCTCAGCTCCTACTTGTCTGTAAAAGTCTTAATTTTATCTCCATTTCTGGAGTATATTTTCAATAGGCACAGAGTTCTAGATTGAGAGTATTTTATTTCAGCACTTTAAAGAAATCATCCTGCTGTTTTTATGGTTTGCATAATTTCTGTCAAGCCTTCAGTCATTATTCCACTATTGGTAATGTTTACTTTTTCTCTGGTTGATTTAAAAATTTTTTCCATATCTCTTAGTTTCAGCAATTTGAATGTGGTATGTGTTGATGGGATTTTGTTTGTGTTTACCTTCTGAGAATACATTGAGATTTTGAGGTCTGGTAGCTATCAAATTAAAAAAAATGTTAGCCATTATTTTTTCTAATTTTTTTTCTGCTCCCTGCATTTCTAGGACTCCAACTACACGTGTGTTAAATGGCTTTCTATGTTCCCACAGTTCACTGAGGCTCTGCTTATTTATTTATTTTTAATTTACTTTTTCTCTCTGTTCTTCATATTGGATGACTATTGCCATGTCTTCAATTTCACTGATATTTTCTCCTGCAGTTTCTAATCTTCTTTAATCCCATTCAATGCATTTTTTAAAAAACTCCTTATATTGAGTTTTCTCCTCTAGGAGTCCCAGTTGGATCTTTTAAAATCTTCTATTTCTCATTATATTTATGTTTTATGTTAAATCCTTAAGCATATTTATAATAACTGTCTTAACATCCTTGTCTGCTCTTGAAGCCATGAGATTGCCTTAGAGACCTCCTAGCTATATGGAGAATAATTGCCCAAGGGCTCAAGCTGTTGCACGTTGACATCTATCAGTGTATACAGTGGAGCTATGAAGATAGGTCCACTCCAGGGAGACAAACACTCCTTTGTTGGGTGGCTTTGATTCAAAGACAGAAAAATGATTTTGTCTGTCTTATTTTATTCTTTTTTTTTTTTGCTTTTTCTAAAATTTCACAATATTAGGAGGGTACAAATGCTTTGGTTACATAAATTGCCTTTGCACTGCCTGAGTCACAGCTACAAAAGTGCCCATCCCCCAGATGGTGTGGACTGCACCGCTTAGAGTTAGGTGTGAATTTACCCATCCCCACCTCTCCCTGATCTGTCTGACACCCAGTGAATATTACTTCATACGTGCATGTAAGTTTTGATTGATTAGTATCAATTTAATGGTGAGGACATGTGGTGTTTGTTTTTCCATTCTTGTGATACTTCACTTAGAAGAATGGGCTCAAGCTCCATCCAGGTTAATACAAGAGGTATTAGTTCACCATTTTTTATGGCTAAGTAATACTCATGGTATACATACATGTTATTAATCCACTCATGGATTGATGGGCACTTGGGTTGTTTCATCAGTCTGTGTTGCTGTTATCTTGTCTCTATAAAAAGTTGTTATTGTTTTTCAATTTCAAGTTGTTTAAGCCAAGAAAGACTCCCCTTCGACAATTACCCCTTCATATGTAGAAACAGAAATCTGGTGTCTATAGTTTTATCTTGATTTTTAGACGTTTAGTGCTGTTTCCTAACCTTCTTGTTAACTTTTTATCCAATACCAGTTATTGTGTGTGACAATATTGTGGAGGTTCTATATGATGTTTTCTTCCTCCTGAGAGAATTTGCTTGACTTCTGTTCATTAAAGTAGAAGGCAGATTACTACCTATATTTCCACTAATAGATTAATGTAAAATCAATTATATCGTATCTATAAAATAGACCAGTATATAATTATCCTAATATAGTGTAGATCTGTATATGCTGATCTGTAGAAATATCTATGCTATAGCATATTAGTTTGGTAGTCCTGCCATAACAATCTACCCCGGACTGGGTGGCTTAAAGAAGAGAAATTCATTTTTTCACAGTTCTGGAGGCTAGAAGTCTAAGGTGTCGGAAGCATTGATTTCTTCTGAGGGCATCTCTCTTTGGCTTGTTCTGTCTTCCCTCTGTGCATGTCTGTATTTTAATCTCCTCTTCTTATAATGACATCAGTTATACTGGAGTAGGTCTCACTTATATGCCCTCATTTTACCTTGATTACCTTGTTAAAGGCCCAATCTCTATATACAGTCACATCATGAGGTACTGGGGATTAGAACTTCAGTATGTGAATTAGGAGTGGAGGGTAGGGGGAGCAATTAAGCTGACAATATATATATATATCATAATGTAAATAAGGCAATGAATGGTATGTGTAATAAGATTTTGCTTGATTTTGAGTCATTCACGTATATATTTGTACAAATTTTGAGTAAAACATCAAAGAAAGTATTAATGGCAGTTTTCTTTGAGAAACTGTACTGAGTGTTCATAGAGACAGAAGAAAATAAGAGCACAAATGCACTTTTTAAATTTTTCCTTACCGTTTGAATCTCTTGCCATACTTTTGCATTATTTTTATATTAATAATAAAGAGGAATATAACCGCACGAGTATATCATGACTCAAATTTGCTTGGAGTCACTCAATTATTTCTTGATAAAGTCAGGAGTGTGATACAAGCTTTATGACTGTCATTCCAGTTATCTTTTATGCCTGCCAAATAGCCATCCTACCCCCACGTAGCTATAGGATGCACAGATCTAACTTCCCATTGCATTACTCGCATAGGTGATCCGAATCACATGATAATCTCTCAGTGTAAACATGTTATTGCAAGCACTTAGCGAAGCTATTATGTTTAGATATTTATCCTCCATCACTTTGTTTATTTAACTTCCAAGTGTAAATTTAATATGACTTTATCTTAACACACAGAGATTCTTACTATGTAACAGGTCATTCTGTCCTGAATTTTCTTGTCCTTAAATACCCCATGGCCGTTTCTCTCTGCTGTGGATGCTCTGGCAACTGTGGGCCTCCTTGAGCTTTGGCTATGGCTGCAAAGCCCTGTGTTCACTCAACTTTCAACTTAACAGCAGGTCTGATTCTCAACTTATTTCCTTTATTGCCTGGTGCTATTATAATAGTCGTCCCTAATTGTCTTCAAAGATCAGGCCTGGATTGGAGTACTGTGGTGGACTAAACTCAGCTCTGTGTCACCTTGTGATTCCCAGAAGCATGCAGTAAGGCTTCCAGACCCCTCCCGTGGCATTCTCTCCCTTGAACAGGGTTGAGAAAATGCAATTGTGAGTGCCGTCTTCATGTGAGAGACTCCGTAATTCACTGTGAACAGTCAAATGTCACTTCATTACGACGGGGCTCTCCACTTTAAACACAGGAGTCCTTCAGGCTGGAATTAGAAAGGACCTGATATGGCAGAAGCAGCAGTAGGACTTCAAAGGACTCTACTTTTAGGTGGCTTGGACAATTTGTTCCGAAACTGCACATGGTTTTGAATTTATTCCCTTTTAAGTGGCTCTCTCATCTGGTTCTGTGAAGATGGAAGACTCAATTAAGGAACCACTGTGTGGCAGTCACCACTAGGTCCTTTATCTTGCTCAGTATGGAGGGGAAAAAAAGACTCTTTGGAACAAAATGTGCCATAGCGGTTTCACTTGACCTTTCTTTACCGACTAGGCTCATTCAAAGTTGTTTTTTTTTTTTTTAAGGGAAGAAACATAAAAGGCATCAAATGTTTCCTTTTAGCACCGTGGCTGTAGAGAGAAGAGGTCCCGACGCCTTGGATGTTCAGAACACTATTCCTCCTGTCTGTGGTCCCCCGAGGAGGCTGCTGAAGCTTCCCCTCTCCTTGACCACATTTCCCATCCTCTCTCTCCCACACTCATTAGTCTTACCTGCTTTTACCTGCAGAGTTCAAAATCAAGAGTTCAGCATTGACCCAGGTGCTGTCGAGACAGAGGAGAGAGAGGCATGACGGTTGATTTCGGGAACCCACGAGGCTTAGTTGACAGCAGAAAGCTAATGGGGATCAGCCCTGGGAAAATCTGTATTTGCTGAACAGGTAAAATGAACCTTCAATTCTGTAAAGATTGGCACAGGGGCTCTTTAGCTAATAAGCTTTCTTATTGGATTTTAATCACTCCCATTGACAGGAGCAGAATGACTTCTACTCTCTACAAACTGGTCTTGTAGAGAGAATTATGCCCTCTGTTAATTAAACTCTACGTAAGGGCCTCTAAAGTGGGGTATGAGAATGCTAGCTGCAAAAGACGATCATTTCGGGTGCTGAAAGAAAATATCAACACTTCTATTCACGTATTTATTTTACCTAAAAGAAAAAGAGAAATTAACCTCAATAATGTTTATGAGTAGATATCCACACCTTCCTGTCATGTCTCAAGTAGGGAGGGCCAGGTATCCTGAGAGATCAGGGGGAGAATGTGATGAGCTTGAAAGTGACAATCTCACTTGTCCCTTGGTTTATTTTTATTTATGTATGTATGTTCTTTTCTGCATAATCCTAAATCTTTTTGTATGTCCATTTGTTTTTATCTGTTGTAGTTATCACAGTTTATACACACTTGGATCAGTTGATTTATTTATTGCATGATTTGGATTTAATTAAACAAATTGTCACAAGCTGTTTAGTAAAATTTCTGAAAACAATACACAGAAAACATAAAGCAAAATTGCAACATAAGAAAATGTCAGTGAAATAGAAGTTAGCACTTTTACCCATAGAATGAGCTTTTCATCATTCATATTAAAAGTTGAAGACTAAGATGATTTAATAAAACCTACCATATCCAATTAGATTTCTCTCAGTTTAAAATAAAACTCCTACACTGCTGGTGGGACTGCAAACTAGTTCAAGCTCTGTGGAAAGCAATATGGAGATACCTTAAAGCGATACAAGTAGATCTACCATTTGATCCAGCAATTCCACTACTGGGCATCTACCCCAAAGATCAAAAGGCACTTTATGAAAAAGACACATGCACTTGAATATTTATAGCAGCACAATTCACAATTACAAAGCTGTGGAAACAACCCAAGTGCCCATCAATTCATGAGTGGATCAATAAAATGTGGTATGTATATACCATGGAATACTACTCAGCTTTAAGAAACAATGGTGATATAGCACCTCTTGTATATTCCTGATACAGCTGGAACCCATTCTACTAAGTGAAGTATCTCAAGAATGGAAAAACCAGCACCACATGTACTCACCAGCAAATTGGTATTAACAGATCAACACCTAAGTGGACATATAGGAGTAACGTTTATCAGGTGTCGGGAGGGGGGGAGGGGGGAGGAAGGGATGGGTATATACAACCATAACGAGTAAGATGTGCAACATTTGGGGGATGGACATGCTTGAAGCTCTTACTTGATGGGGGAGGGAGGCATGAGCAATATATGTAGCCTTAACATTTGTACCCCCATAATACGCTAAAATAAAAAAAGTAAAATATAGCATAGATAATGTATTCATGAGAACACTATGAATTTTGTGTTATAAGTTAAAATTAAACAAAATTATTTTTTGAATACTTTAATCCATTTTTATTTCATCTTCTTAAATGTTATAGTAGGTTTTCTGACATGTATCATAATAGTACAGTAGTAAATGTATATGATTTATGACAAAATAATCACAAAATCATTACAGCTATATGTTTCAAATATTTTATTGATGGAGTGTATCATCAAAAGTGTTTGGAGATTACTGATGAGATTTCCACATTCCTCTGAACAGAGGAAGAAAAATACTGTGCTTTGAGCAGGGAAAGCCCTTGTTAGTCATCACTGGAGGAAACCACAGGTGTTTTTCATAAGCAAACTGGCACCATGTTTTGTGCGTCATGCACATTTATATAGACAAAGGAGGAGACATGAGCTCCAGGAGAGGCAAAGGCCTTTTCAAAGTTGTTTTTAGGTGATTCTTGGCAACTCACATCCCTAAAAGACGAACATATTTCATCTGGGTCAATAAGAGCTACACTGAATTACAAATTCCCTAGGTAAAGTCTAAAAATTATGTTATACTCTTAACCCGTATCACTTTTCCCAGTCTAGACCCAGCAACAAATCAGCAGAAAACTCCACAGGCAGCACCCCCCTTTGCTAATACGGAAGACCAAAGGCCCATGCAAGGAGAGAGACTGATGCTCACAGCTTCCTGCTTTCAGAGGTAAGAAAACTTTCCCAAGTAGGAGATGATGCTTTGCTTTATGGTCACTTGTGCATCCCATAGCTCATGGCTAACTTTGTGATGGTGTCAATGTCCACTAATAGACATTGAGAAGTGCCAGGTCTTCTGAAATAGGCTGGCAAACTTCAGTGTCAGCAAGCAAGTCTCATTAGCTAATTCCTGTGGATACCCTAAGACAAAATGGCAGAAGATGGGGGCCTACCTGTGCTGCTGCCCCCAGCTTTGGGTTAGTGCATTATTGCCCTTTCCTGTGGTTTCCGAAACTTCAGGCTTTTGTAATCCTACTCTTGACCAGCCTTAGTTTTGCTCCATGTCTCTGTTATAAAATACTCAAAGACTTTAGTTCTGACAGCTACTCATATGTTCCTGAATAAAATCTACTACACTGCAGGATTTTGGATTTATAGCTTCTGCCTGGATTGCACTTACTTAGGTGGAATGCAGTCAAGCATGACTGTAAAAAAAAAAAAAAAAAAAAAAAAAAAAAAAAGAAATAAAACCTAGCGTGCCTTTTTTTAAATGCATTAAAGCTTCACTGTTCACATTCTACTAAGAAACAGAAAGTGCACATATGTGTTCTGGGAAGACAGAGTATTTCTGTAAGCAAATGTACTTTCACAGGAACTAGTTTAAGCCTCTTCTGATTCCCCACAATTGGCATGGGCATTTTTCTGGGTCAGAAACGAAATACGGCATCGGTACATCTACATTTTGTCTAGAAAATATGGGATCAAGAAGGGCATGAACAATATATTTGCAAAACTGGATACTAAACCTAACCTTTGGGGGAAATTTATGTCCTTGAGCTGTTATTTCCTGCAAGCAGGTTGAGTAAAACCCACTCGGATTTATTGTTATTAAAATTCTTCATCATCACTATCAGCGTCATTATCACCCCCGAGTGTACGCAGCACTTTCCTTTCCAGATGCTTAAGTTGTTTTACTTATATTACTGTAGCCATTTTTAAATATGCTTAAAATATCAGCTCACACACTTATCCCTGTAATACCTCCCCATGGAAAAAAAATGGAAAAGTAAAATGATTTAAATTGACATTTTCCCCACAATCTTTAGTCGGAGAATCCAGTGGCCATTCCAAGGCCATATTGCTTCATTTCATTTATTTGTATAGCATTCCGGTGAGGGAGGAAAGCGGAAGGCAAGTCCACCACCTGATAATGAATGAAACAGAGGTGTAGAATATAAAAAAAGGACTTGCCTAAGGACGCATTGTGAATTAGCAATGAGCCAATAATTTAGCCAAAGCCTTCTGATCTTTGCACCTATCATCTTCCTGCTCGAATATGCAAAGTCAATGATACAGATTCTAAGATCCACTCTATGAAAGTCACATGCTTTGAACTTCTGTACATATCATAACAGGACACTTCAGGGATGGTAAAAGGGCAGGCAAAATGGGAGAGTCACTGAGGCTTTATGGAGAAAAAAAAAAAAAAAACAGAGATTTTTAGATTGAGGTCAAAGTGGATTTGAAGCAAGTGTCTTAATGTGGCTCTTAGTACCAGTAGCACTATTACCTTGGGTAAGTTTTTTTAATTTCTTTGATGTTAAGTTTCCTCAATAACAGTGATTCTAAGGATTAAAATTATCACAGAGTAGTTTTAAGGATTAAATAAGATTGGTGCATCCCAAGGACATTATATTTTATATTTGTTGTTTTAGTTATCATTATTATTATTAATGTTATTTTAATGACATTGTGTACTTTTGCGTTGGTGCACAAAGACTCTTGACCATTGCTTATGACTGGTAGGCTTTGGTTAGCACCATTATGTATAATTTGTTTGCATTCTGCTTCCACGTATCTTCCCTCTACTGCTTTGACTCAGCCTCCAAATCTGGGTTCAGCTTCACCCCAAACTCAGAATGCCCATGGTCTGCGGGACTTTGACAATTGCTAGTAAGTTGTTTTACCAATGCTTCAGGTATAGGGATCCTTTTTTGTAGTAGGCCTTTTTTTTGGGTGACCGGTGCCCTGCCTTGTGACTACATCCTTATCATAAAGTACACTTGGCTTCTATGTCTGCCTATTTTTTCCTGCACAGTAACTTGGACCCCACAAGCTCAGGATGTTGAGTCTTGCCTTGATCAGTTTTCATGATACTGAAGTCCACCTCACCACTGAGCCCATGACTGGTCCCTGATCCCAACTCTTGGTACTCCTTTTTACCAGGTTCCCTGAAAATCATCTGCCCAGACCTTCCAAATTATGAAAGGACTCCTTCCATAATTAAGGGATAGCCCATCTGCTAGATTGCTGTATTGTCCTAGTGTCTCAACCTCATAATGTCACCAGATCCTCTGGATAAAACAATTTGTCTGTCTTCACATACTTTCTCCCAGTATGTTGAACCATGATCCATTCATGTCCTCTCCATACTGATCAGCATGTTCAAATGTCAGATCCTCACTCCTCCTACTCACTTCTGATCTAACTTTTGTTAAGATCCTTCCTTCCTTGAGTTCTAATAGGAAGAGGGGTACCTTAGAGGATTCCAATCCAAAGGAATCCAGCCCAAGGAAACCAAGATTATACTGAATATCATTAGAAGGTGAGCAACTGTAAGAAAGTCACCAGATGGAAGTCTGAGGATACTCTGAAGGAGCTGAGATTGTTAACGAGGTTGAGGTCTTTCTCTATTGATTGGCAGAGACACCACCTTCTTCTCCCTTCCTCTTCCTTTGCTCTTGCTAAGATGATGTTCCCCAATCACAGTAATGTGACACCAACATCACTAGCTACCTGATGGATCAATATTTGCCATAATTTAGAACACATTGTGAGCTTTCAAGGTGTTGTATAGCTTTATCTAGAAGGAATTAGGTAGACTTTTTAGTGTACCTCATTTTTTCCCTGGATTTAGAACAAAATTTATTCATTGCATTTGATTCTCCATTTTGCTATGATAAATGCCCATGGCCAAGAACCGACAATGTGATGGTTAATTTTAGGTGTCAATGTGACTGAGTCATTGGGGGCCCAGATATTTAGTTAAACATTATTCCTTGGTGTCCTTATGAGGGTATTTCCTTCAGAGATGAACTTAGCATTTGAATCGACAGACTGAGTAAGGCAGATTGTCCTCCCAATGTGCAAATCTGTTGAGGGCCTGAATAGAACAAAAAGTCAGAGGAACAGTGAATTTTATATATACAAGTAAACTTTGCATATTATAAAATGGCATTTTAAGTAAATAAGTGGTATGTGAGAACTCAGTAGTCATTGGGGAGAAGATAAATCAAAATCCATACCTCCTAATGTATATTATAATAAATTCCAAATGGATCTAATACTTTAATGAAAAGAGTCAATCCATATGCAAGTATGGTTTTAGATGAAAACTTGGGCAATTTCTCTAAAATTTTAGAGTGGCGAAAGTTTGTTTTCATCATGACTCCAAATCCAGAAGCAGTGAAATATTGATGTATTTTGTTACCTAACGATTAAACAAAAGCTTCTACATGACAAAAACAAAACAAAAATAAGAAAAAGACAAAGATCAGGAGAAGATATTTGAAACACATTTCACAGGTAAGGATCTCATATTCTTAATATTTAAGGAACTTATAAAAATCATGGGGGGAGAGAGATTCCACTTCCAGAATAGCCACAAAAGTAGCACAGTGGACTTTTTCACTGACAGAACAGCCACTTAACTGGATAAAATTATTATTATTATTTTTAAACCCAACTCTTTAAATTGGAATTTTTAAATAAATGTTAATTAAATTGTTAATTTTGAAATTGTACTGAGAACATACAGCATATGGAGACATGTGCATTAAAGAAAATGTATTAAATGTTAGTAAGAACAGCAAGAGTGTAGCATTAGAGCCACTATCCACTCTTTTCCAGCCATTCTAAACTCCATCTTACAGAAATGACTCCAGATGCTCCACTCTGGGCAGATGCGGACAAGAAGATAGGGGCTCACTCTCCCCCAGCTCCCAGTCTAGAGCTATAGCTTTTCTTTTTTTCCCAGAAGTACTTTTCTGTTGTTTTTCATCTGCCCTGCTCTTATGTTGGAGAGGCTTTCTGCTGGCCTATGTGGCCAAAAGAATTAGTGTTTCCTTTACCTCAGCCTCCACTCGTAGGATAGAAGCTCTCCTACAGGCACAGGAGGTTGAGAATGATGGACCTTTATCTTTCCCCCTTCAGCTTTCTTGTAAGACTATCGATGGGAGGGGCAGCAAAGATGACAAGACCTACCACACTCCCATGATCACCGTGTAGACCAGAGTGTCATTCTGGGAAAAGCAGGACACTGCCCTCGTCTTCCAGATTCAGTGCACTGGTGCCAAGACCTGCACTGAGGGAGAAGAAGGCTTTAAAGGTGAAGAGTTCTGAAGCTCTGCCTAAGGAGACTAACTTTATTTGGAACAGAGCTTAGATAATCCTATGTCTAAGGCATTGCCAAAACAATGGAGTTCTTGGATGAAAGAAAATAAAAAGCTTTCATATTTCCATGATATTGGTAGCAACAAGCAAAATGGAGTAGCAACTGGAAGTTTAGCAGAGAGAGCCAGAGAAAAAGGCAGCCAAGAAAAGCCCATCGGGCGACAGATAGCTCTGGAGGACGGGAAGGCTGTGCACATGTGATATGTTGCTTCCACTCAGGAACAATTAGACCAAGATGTGAGGCAGACCTGAAAAAGTTTTCCAGGCTGCACACAGATTCATCAGAAAGGTCAGGAGCCTCATCAATACTTAAGTACAACCTATGACCGAACACTGGCTGAGCAATAAGCTACTCTGACCAAGAGGCAACTCCTGTGGAGCTAGACATAAAAAGAAAATCACACATCCCTGTCAGTGTGGGATACAGTGTGCATGTATGTCTAAGGTTTCACACTCTCATTATTGATGAAAAGTGGAAAATGGAGGCTACTAGTCCCTGATAGAACATGGACCAAACACAGAAACTTCTTGAACTATGATGACAGCCTCTAAACTATACACATATCCAATGATAAATGGTAAAAGTTTTGCTGACCACAGGGACTTAGGCATACCTTTGACCAACAAGTGTCTATGTTGACACACAAGTGAATGCCAGGTCAGTAGGCTAAAATATAAGATCAAGAAAAAATTATGTAGGGACACAGAAGCTATACACAATGAGGGAAACAGACTTCAAAGAGTTAGTTCAGCCAAGTAACTAGCAAGTAAACATATAACCAACCAAACAACAAAAGTACCAACACCCAGAAGAATCAGTATCCAAAGTAGTTACAATGTATCATTGAAAATATTCAGTTGTCAATAAAAATTATGAGACATGAAAAGGTACAGAAAAGTATGACCCATATACAGGGGGAAAAAGCAGGCTATGGAAACTGATATTGAAGGATTTTTAACATTGGACTTAGCAGACAAAGACTTCCAAGAAGGTATTATAGATATTTTCAAATAACTAAGTTAACCATGTCTAAAAAATTAAAGAAATGTACAATTACAATATCTACACAAATAGATAATATTGATAATAAGGTAGAAATATAAAAACAGAAACAAAATTTCTGGAATTGAAAACTATCACCAATATGAAAAAATTCTCTAAAGGGGTTTAATGGAGATGTGAGGTGCAGAATAAATAATTGGTGAATTAAAAATAAATTAATAGAGAACATGCAATCAGAAGAACAAAAGAAGAATACAATAAAAAATGCATAGACCTAAAGATAAATGTGAGATGCCATTAATCACACCATAATATGCACTAGAAGGAGGAGAGAAAAAGAAAGAGAAAGAAAAAAATATTTGAAGACACAATGGTGGACAATTTCCCAAATTTGTAAAACCTTTATCTATACATCCAAGAAGCTCAATGAACTCCAAGTAGGCTAAACACAAAGAGATCCACATGCAGACACATCTTAGCCAATATATAAAAAGCTAAAGATAAATAGAAAATCTTGCAAATATAAAAAAGACTCATTTTAAATAAAGCAAACCCAATAACATTAACAGCTAACTTCTTATTAGACATAATGAAAGGCGAAAGGCAGTGGGATGACATATTCAAAGTACATAAACCGTTGACTAAGAATCTTATATCTAGTAAAAGTACCCAACAAAAGTAAAGGTTAAATAAGGACATTCCAAGGTTAGAAAAATACTGAAATACTTTGTTGCTAAGAGAAATGCAATATATTTGACAATAATAGCATAATAGGAAAAACTGTATTAATAGTGCATGGAAAGCTATACTGGAGTAAGAAATGATATTGGATAATAACTTGAATCCACAATAAGGAATAAAGGGAATTATAACTAGTAAATAACAAGAGGCTGAGAAAGGAGGATCACTTGAGCCCAGGAGTTCAAGGCTGCAGTGAGCTATGAATGCACCACTACACTCCAGCCTGGGTGCCAGAGTGGGACCCTGTCTCTAACAATATTTTTTTAATATAGTAAAAAGTAATAAATAAATAAGAAGGTAATGTAATGAAATCTATACATACATACTTGCTCATCGTTCTCTTGACTTCTTTAAAAAATATAAAATTACTTAAATAATATATTTTAGGGTTAGTAACATATATAGATGCAAAATTAAAAAAAATAGTATCATATTTAGATAAAAAGAAATGGAGCTGCATAAGAGTAAATTTCTGCATCTCACTGGAATCAAGTTAACATAAATATGAAGTAGACTTTATTAAGATATATATTGTAAGCCCTAGACTATCACCAAGAAAATATTTCTTTTTTGGAGGGGGAGGGGTTATTTCTGTGTTCTTAATTCTATTTCATTGATCTATATGTTTGTTTTATGCCAGTACCATACTGTTTTGATTACTGTATTTTTTTTCTTTTTACAGTATAACAACTATTTACATAGTATTTACATTGTATTAGGTATTATTAGTAATCTAGAGATGATTTGAAGTATATGAGAGGATGTGGTAGGTTATATGCAAATACTACATATCGTTTTATATAAAGAGTTTAAACTCAGAAGGGGCTTCTACAGTTGTCCCTAAATATCTACTGGGGGTTGTTCCAGGACCCCCTTCCCCATGCCAAAATCTGAGGGTACTCAAGTTCCTTAAGAAAATATTTCTATAGAATATAATTTAAAAATTACTAATAGGCTTAAAAGTTGCACTAAAAAATGTCCATTTAATATACAAGAAGTCATTTAAAAGAAAGAGAAAAAAGGAGGTATATAGAAAACAAATCAAATATTAGAAGTATATCCTACCATATCAACAGTAATATTAAATGTGAATGGATAAACAACCTAATCAAAAGCAAAGTTATCAGATTGGATTAAAAAACAAGATCCAACTTATTGTCTTCAGGAGACACACTTTAGATTCAAATATATAAACAGGTTGAAAGTAAAAACTGTTACTAGAGATTAAAGTAACATTTAGTAATGACATAATAAAAGGTAAATTCATCAGGTGGATATAACAATCATAAACATATATGCACTTAAAAAAATCCAAAATGATGTACAAACTGAAAGAACTGAAGGGAGAAATAGACAATTCAACAGTAATAGTCATATATTTCAACATCCCACATTGAATAATGGCTAGAACAACTGGGCAAAATATCAATGAGGAAACAAGAGACTTGAAGAATTGATCCAACTAGATCTAACAGACATTTATAGAATACTTAACCTAACAATAGCAGAATGCATATGTCTAAGTACATAATTTAAACTTCCAAGCACATAACACATACTTTTTCTAGGGTGGACCATATGGTAACCCATAAAACAAGCTTCAATAAATTTAAAAGGATCAAAATTACACGAAGTAGGTTAGCCAAACGTAATAGAATTAAATTAGAAATCAACAACAAAATACATGTCTAAATAGCAATGTACGAAGGAAGAAATCACATAAGAAATTATAAAATATATTGAGAAGAGTGAAAATGAAAATACAACATGCAAAATCCTATGGGAAATAGGTAAAGCCATGCTCAGAGTAAAATGGAAATTTATAGCTGTGAACACCTATATTGAAAAGAAAAAAAAATCATCAAATCAATAACCTTCCACCTTAAGAAACTATATGAAAGAGAGCAAACCGAACCTAAAGCAAGTAGAAGGAAGGATGTATAAACCAAAATAGAGTGAAATAAAAGAAATAGTGAATAGAAAAATTATAGAGAAAATCAACAAACCTAGGAATTTGTTCTTCAAAAAGATCAACAAAATTGGCAATCTGTTAGTGAAACAGACCAAGAAAAAGAGAAGGGTCAAATCACCAAAACCAAGAATAAAGAGAGACTATCACTAATAAACTTACAGAAATTTAAAAGGTGAATAAATTAAAATTGTGAATAATTCTATGGCAAAAAATAGATAACAAATGATATAGACAAATTCTTAGAAAGGCAAAAACTACTAAAACTGACTCAAAAAGAAATGGAAATTTTTAATAAAAATTTAATAAGTAAAGGGAGTGAATTATTAATTTTTAAAAATCTTGCCAAAAGAAAAGGTCAGGTCCAGATGTATTTTTTTTACTGATTAATTTTACCAAGTTTTGAAAGAGGAATTAATACCAGTGCCTCACAAACTCTCCCAAAAGTAGAAAAGAGCAGAATACTTTCCAACTCATTCTGAGGTCAATATTAGCTAATACTAAAAGATATCACATGAAACAAAGAAACGCAAGTAAAACTTACATACCAATATCTTCTATGAATAGAGATGTAAAAATCCTCGACACAATATTAACAAAACGAATTTAGCAACATATGAAAAGGATTATCCACCATGAACAAGTAAGATTTATCTTGAAATGTAAGGTTTGTTTAATATCTGAAAATCATACAATGTAATATACCAAAACTAAAAAAAGGACAAAAACTATTATACATAATCATTTCAATAGACACAGAAAAAGCATTTGACAAAATCCACACCCTTTGTGATAAAAAATTTCAACAAAGTAGAAATAAAAGTTCCTTTACCTAATACATGATATCTACCAAAAACAAAAAACAAACAAAACTCAATTAACTTTATACTTAAAGATTCAATGTTTTCCCTCAACTTGTATATCGTCTTTGTAGATATATCTATTTAAATGATTTTTCAATTTCTAAATGAATTATTTTTTGTTTTATTATTTGGTTGTTAGTATTATTGATCTTCTGGATACCAGTTCCCTAACATATCTATAATTTGTAAATATTTATTTCCACTTTATGAGTTGATTTGAGGTCTGGGGCAGAGATGGTATAATGGAGATGGTACCGATCCAGAAGGCAAGAGAGCTTGCAAAGAATAAGAAGAACATGTCCAAAGATCATAGGATCTAGCTTGGAGGAACTTCCATTGGACAATTCTGGGACAGTTTGAACAAGTCTGGTACTGTAACTAATTGTAAAATATTAAATAAAAGTAAATAAATGAGTCAGTAGTGAAAAAAAGATAGTGAGAGAGAAAAGGTAAAACAAACATACGTGCCACCAGCATATATGATTGTTATAACATCAACTTACCTTGAAATTTAGCAAAAACATAAAAGGGAAAGAATTAACCATCTTATATCTAGTTAATGAGGGGAAACTCTTTTCTATAGAAGACTAAGCTACAAATGTAAAAGGCATAAGAAAAATATATAAATATCACCATTTTGCTATAATACTTCCAAAGAAATACTAGATTCGAGCAAAATTGGTAAAACTTTCAATTCAAAGAAAGCAACCTGGAGGTTACCTTCATGCAAGGGGATATATCACAGACTAACTCCAAATAAAAATAAATAAAAACTTACTTTAGGTGAAAGAGATCTGGCTTTCCTCACCCTAAACAAGCATTATTAATACTGGGACAACTTTATACTATGTGCACTCCAGGTAGTACAGTATGAAGTACAGGGCATCAACTGTGAAATATTCTTATCAAAAAAACTTTTTAAGCTGTATCTAAGATTTTAGACCTGATTTCCGATACCTAGGATATTCAGGGGTTGGATAAATAGATAAGTCAAGTAAAAGACCAAAAAAGAATGTGAAACAATCTGTAAGCCAGCTAAGCTCTTCTTTTCAAACGCTCAATGTCAATGGGGGAAAATGGGAAGATTGTTACAGAATAAAAGTGCCAAAGAGATACAGAAACAAAATGCAATATGTAGACCTTAACTGGATCTTGTTAAAAGAAACAAACAAATAAAACACCTTTAGAAAACACAGTTGGGAAAATTAGGGAAAATTGAATAAGGGCCATATGTTAGTTGATATCAGAGAATTAATTGTTCATTTTCCTTGGTGTGACAATGAAATGGTGATCATGTGTAACAATGTATTTATTTCTAGGAGATGCATGCTGAAATATTTAGAAGTGTCATATCTGAAAATTACTTTAAAATGTTCAGCAAACACAAACACAAAGAGAGAGCTAAAGCAAGTATAAAATATTAATAATTGAATCTACTTGGTGGGTATGTGGGCATCCATTAAACTGTTTTTTCAACTTTTTGTTCATGTTTACATTTTTAATAATAAAATGTTGGAAAAATATCAGCTTTTTCATGACTTATATTTTGTGAAAGTTTATTGTTTACCAACACATATAAAATTTCACCTTGTTAAGATACATGATATTAAAATAGATAAGTAACTTCTTGTTAATTTTAGTACACTGTTTAAATTTAGGGAAATAATTGATAAACTAATATTTATGTTTTGAGAGAATAATTTTCATATAAATTTTATTGTTTCTGTTTCAAACTGCTGACAGGTAAATATCTGTAGGCAGTGGGATTCCCTATTTTCTGTTATTCCCTATTTTCTGCATGTTCTGATTATTTAATAATAATACTAAGGATTTATCTTCACTAGATATTTGCTCTGTGCTAAGAACCATGCTGCAAGCTTTATATCCAATTTCTTATTTATTCCTCACAAAAACATTTGAACTGGTAGAGGGATAGGATTGATGGGAGATGAGAAGACAAGCTCGGTGAAATATAAGAAGGTTTGAGTAACCACGGTAAGACAATGGGAGAGAAATCAGTACAGGACACATGGTGGGATTCCCAAGTAAGGTTGAAAGCCTGGATGAGTCTGAAGCCACGAAGTCAAATCATCAAATACGGGCCTCCTCATTTGTGCCATTGTGTTATTCCTTTTTTTTT
>VSMD01130265.1:0-19036 GCA_008750895.1 Mirza zaza | reverse complement strand
TTTTTTTGAGACAGAGTCTCACTTTATTGCCCAGGCTAGAGTGAGTGCCGTGGCGTCAGCCTAGCTCACAGCAACCTCAAACTCCTGGGTTCAAGCAATCCTGCTGCCTCAGCCTCCCAAGTAGTTGGGACTACAGGCATGTGCCACCATGCTCGGCTAATTTTTTCTATATATATTAGTTGGCCAATTAATTTCTTTCTATTTATAGTAGAGATGGGGTCTCGCTGTTGCTCAGGCTGGTCTCGAACTCCTGAGCTCAAATGATCCGCCCACCTCGGCCTCCCAGAGAGCTAGGATTACAGGAGTGAGCCACCGCGCCCGGCTGGGTTACAGTTTTAATACAATATTTTTTGTGATCAAGTGCACATGATGAGAATACTCTCTCCATGGCCTTCTCTGTCTTGTTGGTTTTCTTAACATCAATGACTCCATTTTGATTCTGACAACTTTCAACACTTGTTTTTGGCCATCCAACTTCTGAATCCTCTTCCCATATTTGGGAAGTCTCTCACTTTAGACTCTTCTTCCACTTTATTTTTTTATTTTTATTTTTATTTTTTTTTGAGACAGTCTCCCTTTGTTGCCCGGGTAGAGTGCTGTGGTGTCAGCCCAGCTCACAGCAACCTCAAACTCCTGGGCTCAGGCCATCCTCCTGCCTCAGCCTCCTGAGTAGCTGGGACTATGGGCACATGCCACTATGCCCGGCTAATTTTTTCTATATATTTTTAGTTGGCCAATTAATTTCTTTCTATTTTTAGTAGAGACAGGGTCTCACTCTTGCTCAGGCTGGTTTCTAACTCCTGACCTTGAGTGATCCTCCTGCCTCAGCCTCCCAGAGTGCTAGGATTACAGGCATGAGCCACTGCACCCGGCCTCTTCCTCCACTTTAGAAGCTGAAAATGGCCAGGCATGGTGGCTCACTCCCGTAATCCTAGCACTCTGGGAGGCCGAGGCAGGAGGATCGTTTGAGCTCAGGAGTTCAAGACCAGCCTGAGCCAGAACCAGACTCCGTCTCTACTAAAAAAATAGAAAGAAATTAGCTAGACAAGTAAAAAAAAAAAAAAAATTTATATATATATATATGAAAAAAAATTAGCCTGGCATGGTGGCGCATGCCTGTAGTCCCAGCTACTGGGGAGGCTGAGGCAGGAGGATTGCTTGAGCCCAGGAGTTTGAGGTTGCTGTGAGCTAGGCTGATGCCACGGCACTCTAGCCCGGGCAACAGAGTGAGACTCTGTCTCAAAAAAAAAAAAGTAGAAGCTGAAATGTCAGGCAGTTGCTCCCAGCTTCCTTTGCAGCTAGGGCATGGCCACGTGACCGGGGCTCCTCCAGTCAGACGCGTTGGCAGCCGGGAAGAGGAAGAACTAGGGAGCACACATGATCCATTCAGGCAAGTACAGCAGCCGCTCCACCCGAGTTCCAGAGACAGCCGGGGCAGCCGCCGTGAGAGCAGCATCCAGCTGTGGTGATGGTGGCCAAGGGC
Organism: Mirza zaza; assembly: GCA_008750895.1. Classification (NCBI taxonomy): domain Eukaryota; kingdom Metazoa; phylum Chordata; class Mammalia; order Primates; family Cheirogaleidae; genus Mirza; species Mirza zaza. Next base: position 17,553 of record VSMD01130265.1, on the reverse strand, counting down.
GCAGCAGCATCTCTACCCAGAAGCAGCAGCGGGGTGTCTTCACAAGAAATGTTGCGTGGTCTGATTTTAGGTATTGGTTCTGACTACACACCTCCAAGCTGGCTCACTCGTCCTCCCAATTATTTAAGGCACGCTCCTATATTCTATAAGTAAATTTGTTTTCTGATAAAATCAGTCAGTTGCTGTTACTTGAACCACAAACCCAGACTAAAACGGCTTCCCTGAATCTTCATTTTGGCTCAGTTTGCTTTCAGGGACGGCTCAGAGTGGGAAAAGTTGTCTCTGCCAAGCTGCTACAGTCCTTTCCAGACCAGCCAGGGCTCTCAGCTACCAAATCCTGCTCTGATGCCCACTTATTTTCTTTTTTTCCTTTCCTTCCCCTTACATGTACAGGATGAAGGAACTGATGCCTAGTTGTTTATAACTAAATAACTTGCAGCACGGAATAGGAAAGCTATTGTGAATTAGATTCTTACCTCCTTCATAGCCATTTCGGGCTCTCGCCAGCAGGCGGCCACCTCCTTAGTCTCCTGAATCAGACATTCCTTCCCCTCTCACTGCCACAGGGACTAGAGACGTGACTTTCAACCAGGAACTCTTTGGCTTAACCTGCGGCCTCAAAGGCCACATGTGGCCCTCAGGATCCCCGAGTGCAGCCCCTGGACCAAATCCAAACGTTACAGAACAAATCCTCAGTTTGGATTCAGCCTGGGCACGCGGTGGCTCTTGCCTGTAATCCCAGCACTCTGGGAGGCTGAGGCGGGTGGATCGCTCAAGGTCAGGAGTTCGAAAACAGCCTGAGCAAGAGCGAGATCCCCGTCTCTAGTAAAAATAGAAAGAAATTAATTGGCCAACTAAAAATATATAGAAAAAATTAGCCGGGCATGGTGGCGCATGCCTGTAGTCCCAGCTACTTGGGAGGATGAGGCAGGAGGATCGCTTGAGCCTAGGAGTTTGAGGTTGCAGTGAGCTAGGCTGACGCCACGGCACTCACTCTAGCCTGGGCAACAGAGTGAGACTCTGTCTCAAAAGAAAAACGTTGGATTCAGTCAAAAGGCCACATTCAAGAATCCAGAAGGCCACATGTGGCCCCAAGGCTGCAGGTACCCCACTCCTGGCAACAGTTGCTAACACGCCTCTTACACTCCAGCCCCACCTTCCCACCCCTCCTCACATACAAGCGACAGAAAGAGAGAGATGACCTGGGACCATGAAGACTGCTTTCCATATGGCCCCCAGAGTTTATGGATATCTCTGAGGGCATCAGAGACAGGACACACTTTTCCTTTGTCCAGGATGTTGGAAAGGATAGAAGAGTTATTTGCTAACCCTGGAATTAAAAGACTAGATAATATTCTTCTCCTGCCCCCTAGAAATGTCCCCCAAAACTGACAGCTTCTCATGTCAATTCCAACATGGATTGTGCTCAGGCACCAGGGTGATCTTCCTTTCACTGTATCATACCTCAGTGATCAATCCCTGCCTGTGCCCTACCACAGAACATTCAAAAGCCTGGAATGAACCCCATTTACAGATGAGAAAACTGAGGCTCAAGGTTGGCTTGCCACCTCAAGTCTGAACACTTGCAGCTGGACACGGTGGCTCACGTCTGTAATCCCAGTGACTAAGAAGGCTGAGACAGGAGGATCACTTGAGGCCAGGAGTTCAAGACCAGCTTGGGCAACATAGCGAGACCCCATCTCTTGAAATAAAATTAAAGGAACACTCATTCTATTTTATAGAATAAGGTGTTGCCTAGTTCATTAAAAAAATAATACACTCTGGGAGGCCGAGGCGGGTGGATTGCTCAAGGTCGGGAGTTCAAAACCAGCCTGAGCGAGACCCCATCTCTACTAAAAATAGAAAGAAATTAATTGACCAACTAAAAATATATATAGAAAAAATTAGCTGGGCATGGTGGTGCATGCCTGTAGTCCCAGCTACTGGGGAGGCTGAGGCAGTAGGATCGCTTGAGCCCAGGAGTTTGAGGTTGCTGTGAGCTAGGCTGACGCCACGGCACTCACTCTAGCCTGGGCAACAGAGTGAGACTCTGTCTCAAAAAAATAATAATAATAAAAGCTCTTTACCTGCTGCCACTGAATCACGCAGAGGCAAAAGGTTGGTGAGTTCAAGATTCAGCTTCACCCACAACCCATCGCCACGGTCCAGGAAGGCATTGCTGCTGGAGGTGTAGTGGACATTGATACTGCTTTACAAGAGGTGCCAAAGATCGCCCTCATCCACGGTGGCCTTGCCCATGGAATTTGCAAAGCTGCCAAATCCCTTTTTTGTGGGCTTGCCTCCAACTGTGATGAGCCTATGTATATCAAGTTGGTGAAAGCCCTTTGCGCTGAATACCAAATCAACCTAATTAAGGTTGATGACAATAAGAAACTAGGGAAATAGGTAGACTTTTGTAAAATTTACAGAGAAGGGTAACCCCATAACATGGTTGGTTGCAGTTGTGTAGTAGTAAGGACTATGGCGAAGAATCTCAGGCCAAGGATGTCATCGAAGAGTACTTCAAATGCAAGAAACGAACAAATAAAACTTTGGCTCATGAAAATAATAATAATAAAAATAAAAATTCATTCATTCATTAACTGCCTAGCTTCTAAGAATCTCTATAATCATATCTCACTCTACCTTTCTACTCATGGGTCCTCCATCGTAGTGGTCTTCAAAATCTTTTGCCCCTCTAGTCCTAAAAGAATATATAAGAACTATGCAGCCCTTTACACATTTTTAAAGATAGTAATTCCAAGGTTTTTCAAATATAAAGCATTTTTTAGCCAATCCATTTTTTTAATTCTTAAATTCTTGACATTACAGAACTAAATGGAAATTCATTAACATTCTTCTCTCATATATTTTTTTTTAAGAGACAGGGTTTTACTCTTGCCCAGGCTGGAGTGCAGTGGCACAATCATACCTCACCACAGCCTCAAATTCCTGGGATTGCAAGTATGAGCAACTGTGCCTGGCCCACTCTTACATTTATCGAAAAACAGAAATAAGATTCATGAGCCAAAAAACTCAAAACAAAACTAAAAACAGGGAAAGCTTATAAAACTAAATTTGGATGGCAGCATTAACAGCTGAACAGAGAATGTGATTTTAAAATTCTTAGCAGGTTGGGCATATTGGTTCATGCCTGTAATCCTAGCACCTGGGGAGGCCGAGGCAGGAGGATTGCTGAAGCCTAGGATTTTGAGCCCAACCTGAGCAACATAGCAAGACCCTATTTCTATAAAAAATACAAAAATTAGCCAGGCATGATGGCTCATGCCTATAATCCTAGCTGCTTAGGAGGCTGAAGTGGGAGGATTGCTTTGAGCCCAGGAGTTTGAGGTTGTAGTGAACTATGATGATGCCACTGCACGCCGCTAGCCCAGATAACAGGAAGATGCTGTCTCAAAAATAAATAAATATAAAAATATAAAATAAAATTCTTAGCAGGTGACAAAGTTGTGTAGAAACTGAACACTTATAAATTATTGATTTTTTTTTTTTTTGAGACAGAGTCTCACTTTATTGCCCAGGCTAGAGTGAGTGCCGTGGCATCAGCCTAGCTCACAGCAACCTCAAACTCCTGGGCTCAAGCAATCCTGCTGCCTCAGCCTCCTGAGTAGCTGGGACTACAGGCATGTGCCACCATGCCCGGCTAATTTTTTTTTCTATAGGTATTAGTTGGCCAATTAATTTCTTTCTATTTATAGTAGAGATGGGGTCTCACTCTTGCTCAGGCTGGAATCGAACTCCTGAGCTTAAACGATCCGCCCATCTCGGCCTCCCAGAGAGCTAGGATTACAGGCGTGAGCCACCGCGCCCGGCAAATTATTGATATTTAAAACCTGGAATCACCGACCAGAAGAAGTTCCACAGATAGTGATAGAAAAACAGCAGAAAGGGGTTATGGAGGAAACTAGTTCTGGCTGCACCCATGCCCTTCCTAGAAGAAAACATTGATTAGATACCAGGCCATACTAATACTGGCAGCAGAACCCGTGATAGTAACCTGCCTACCAGAAGGGCCTTCTATTGTATTGGCAATTTTGATCTGGGCCCTGGACCCCTTGCACGTTTTTAAGGTGACATCTTTTTTCATTATTAGTTATCATCTATTTTTCATTATTAGTTAAAGCTTAATAATTGCATGCATTATAGGATGTTTAGCAGCAAAAAAAAAAAAAACAACTTAATAGTTATAGAGGATCAATATAATTTCTAGTATTTATAAATATTGACATTTTAAAATAAGCAAGAATGGGCCGGGCGCGGTGGCTCACGCCTCTAACCCTAGCACTCTGGGAGGCCGAGGCAGGAGGATCGCTCAAGACCAGGAGTTTCAGACCAGCCTGAGCAAGAGTGAGATGCCATCTCTACTAAAAAAAATAGAAAGAAATAATCTGGACAACTAAAAATATATACAGAAAAAATTAGCCGGGCATGGTGGCACATTCCTGTAGTCCCAGCTACTCGGGAGGCTGAGGCAGCAGGATTGCTTGAGCCCAGGAGTTTGAGGTTGCTGTGAGCTAGGCTGATGCCACGGCACTCACTCTAGCCTGGGCAACAGAGCGAGACTCTGTCTCAAAAATAAATAAATAATAATAAAATAAAATAAATAAGAATAGAAAAACAAACACCACAGGTACTCACCATTAAATTGGAACTAACCAATCAACACTTCTAGGAAATCAAGCAGGAAAGGGATGGTTAAATTCACACCTAATAGGTATAATAACTTTGACTCAAATTGTACAAAAGCAATTTTCACTCAAATGTACAATTTGACTTAAATAGTACAAAAGCAACTTATGTAGCCAAAATGTTTGTGCCCTCATAATAGTCTGAAATTTTAAAAAAAGATTATAAAAAGAAATGCTGACTATATTTGACTTACCAGCTCATAGAGCAGCTATGAAGTCAAAAGAGGTGGTGTAAATGATCAGACATGAAAAATTAAAGCACTATTCAAATGTAAAAAGAAACCTGCTATATAAGACTCAAATCCTATAGTGATTTGATACCATCATCCATTTAAAAAATATACAAATAGGCTGGGCGCGGTGGCTCACACCTGTAATCCTAGTACTCTGGGAGGCCGAGGCGGGAGGATCCTTTGACCTCAGGAGTTCGAGACCAGCCTGAGCAAGAGCAAGACTCTGTCTCTACTAAAAATGGAAAGAAATTAATTAGCCAACTAAAAATATATAGAAAAAATTAGCTGGGCATAGTGGCACATGCCTGTAGTCCCAGCTACTCAGGAGGCTGAGGCAAGTGGATTGCTTGAGCCCAGGAGTTTGAGGTTGCTGTGAGCTAGGCTGATGCCATGGCACTCTAGCCCAGGCAACTCTGTCTCAAAAAAATAAAAAATGAAGGCCAGGCGCGGTGGCTCACGCCTGTAATCCTAACTCTCTGGGAGGCCGAGGCAGGCAGATTGCTCGAGGTCAGGAGTTCGAAACCAGCCTGAGCAAGAGTGAGACCCCGTCTCTACTACAAATAGAAAGAAATTAATTGGCCAACTATCATATATATAGAAAAAAATTAGCTGGGCATGGTGGCGCATGCCTGTAGTCCCAGCTATTCGGGAGGCTGAGGTAGCAGGATTGCTTGAGCCCAGGAGTTTGAGGTTGCTGTGAGCTAGGCTGACACCACAGCACTCACTCTAGCCTGTGCAATAAAGTGAGACTCTGTCTCCAAAAAAAAATAAATAAATAAAAAATGAAAAAAATAAAAAAATATACAAATAAATTCTTCTTTAGCAATCAGAAATTTTGCATTGTATCTTTACTTCCTTATATTTGTATTTCCATTCCACTTTCCCCTCAAAATTACATTTATAATTCCAATGTAACATATTTTTATGTTTGAAAGCCTTTTATTGATCACCATATCATACACCTCTGCAACCAAAGTATGTTGAAAGTTAAAATATGTAAGTTGAATTTTTTTAATGTTTTAAGTTTCATATAACTATAAAGCTGTGAGACATTTTCTTCTGGCTTGAGAAGCCATTTCAAATATTAGTAATACCCAATTTATCAAAACAATATAAATAATATGATTTTTATAAATACTAAACACAAATACAAAAAATGCATTGTAAACATGTCTCTTTCTTTTTTTTTAAGAGATGGGGTCTTGCTATGTTGCCCAGGCTGGACTCGAACTCCTGGGCTCAAGCAAGCTGGGACTCCACTCATGTACCATGGTGCCCAGCTTGTAAATGTATCTCAATGAAATGGATGGGCTACTTTTTTCCCCTGGTTAGTTCATATGCTTGCAGTTGAATATTACTTACTGCTAGAATGAGGTTGCCTTCAACATGAATTCTAGACCTATTTTTTCATTTTTCAAGTTGAGGAACCTTGTTCATATAAGTAGATGGGAATTGAGAGTCTTGATATAATGATGGCATCTGATTCTGAGTTATTTGCCAAAAAATCACGTAGAAATCTATTATTTTAAAAAACATGCCGGTAATCCTAGCACTCTAGGAGGCCAAGGTGGGAGGATTGCTCAAGGTCAGGAGTTCAAAACCAGCCTGAGCAAGAGCAAGACCCCGTCTCTACTAGAAATAGAAAGAAATTAATTGGCCAACTAACATATATAGAAAAAATTAGCCGGGCATGGTGGTGCATGCCTGTAGTCCCAGCTACTCGGGAGGCTGAGGCAGTAGGATCTCTTGAGCCCAGGAGTTTGAGGTTGCTGTGAGCTAGGCTGACGCCATGGTACTCACTCTAGCGTGGGCAACAAAGTGAGACTGTCTCAAAATAAATAAGTAAATAAAATAAAAAACATTGCAAGCTGGGCCCGGTGGTGTACACCTGTAGTCCCAGCTACTCAGGAAGCTGAGGCAGACAGATCCTTTGAGCCCAGGATTTCAAAGTTGTATTACGCTCTGATTGTGCCTGTGAATAGCCATTGCACTCTAGGCTGGACAACATAGCAAGACTCTATCTCTAAATAAATAAATATACTTAATGACTTATCAGCCAACAATACAACTAAGTCCTTCCAGTTTTAAAAGCAAAGATTTGGAAACCTCCTGGCTTAAGTACAAAAAGGATTTGTTACACAGCTTTTGAGCCATTTACTTTCTCTCAGCACCTATTCCAGTATTGCAAATTGTTGCTTTGTTTGGTGTTTCATGAATTTAACCCCTCTAGGTAGTCCATTATTGAAAGACAACAGATGGGTGAGTGGTGAATCTTTTTTTTGAGACAGAGTCTCACTTTGTTGCCCAGGCTTGAGTGAATGCCATGGCATCAACCTAGCTCACAGCAACCTCAAACTCCTGGGCTCAAGCAATCCTGCTGCCTCAGCCTCCCGAGTAGCTGGGACTACAGGCATGAGCCACCATGCCCGGCTAATTTTTTTCTATATATATATTAGTTGGCCAATTAATTTCTGTCTATTTATAGTAGAGACGGGGTCTCGCTCTTGCTCAGGGTGGTTTCAAACTCCTGACCTCAAGCAATACACCCGCCTCGGCCTCCCAGAGTGCTAGGATTACAGGCGTGAGCCACCGCGCCCTGCTTGAATCTTCTTTTTGAAAGTAGGGAAGGTGAAATGGTGAAAGAAGAAAGCAGTTTTGGTAAAGAGAACACTTTGGAGTTGAGAATCTGCAAATTAATTTTCTTAAAACTTTTTGTATCCTTTTATACCCCACTCCAATGAGAAGACCATTAATCCTTCCATCCAATATGCAGAATCCACACTTCTTGTGGCTGTAAATGTGTCATGTTTCTTTCTATGAAATTGTTCCCATGTTCTCCTACTGTCCTTTCTTATCTATGAAAAATTAAGGGTTATCTCAAATCCTGACTTCTACCTAAAGCTTCCCTTTTCTCTGAATTCCTGTAGCACTTAGAGTTTGAACTTCACATCCAATTCCTGAAATCTGCATCTTGTTATATCAGCAGCTTTGTTTCATGGCACTTTAAATAGACTGTAATGAAGTTCCTTGCAACAGAGTTTGGTATTCTTACAAAAGACATGAACTGTGATATCAGATAGCACATGAGCTTCAGGAGGGCAGGGACTCTGTTTTTGTTTTGTACCATACAGCCAGCACTTTGCACAATACCTGGCATATATTAAAAGCTTAATAAACATTTGTTGAATGAATGAATGGGCTTGGGTTTGAATCTTAGCTGCTCCAGCACTTTTTAGCCATATGACACCCAGTTGTTCACTTCGGAATTTATTCATGCATATATTCATTCAACAAACATTTGTTGAATGTCTTCTAAGAGCCAAGCACTATGCTAGGCTTTGGGGACATAGGTGTCCTTAAGGTACTCAAGCATTTAGTTACGGAGGCTGTTACATGAAGTAGGGTGGAAAGCATGGCCAGTATGAGGCTTACAGGAACGAAAACAAGGGAGTTGCAAGTAGATCTAGGAGGCAGAGGCAGAGCAAGCTCTCCTGGGCCAGATCATCATCGATCACATCTGACACATATGGTAATGTGAACTTGTCTGTGAGCCAGGGTCAAAACTGTGGGATAGGGCTGCATGCGGTGGCTCACGCCTGTAATCTCAGCACTTTGGGAAGCTAAGCGTGGAGGATCACTTGAGGCCAGAAATTCCAGTCCAGCCTGAGTAACATAGAGAGATCCTATCTCTACAAAAAATTTAAAAATTAATCAGGTGTGGCAGTGCACACCTATAGTCCCAGCTACCTGGGAGGCTGAGGTGGGAGGATCCCTTGAGCCCAGGAGTTTGAGGTTGCAGTGAGCTATAATCATGCCACTGCACTCCAGTGTAGTCAACAGAACAAGACTCTGTCTCTAAAAACAACAACTACAACAACAAAACTCTAGGATACCACTGAGGGACTGGAAATTGGGAAGGGTGGAGGAGAAATCTGTATTTTAGAAATTCCATCCAGGTAGCACAGCTAGGAGACCTGGCTACTGCTCTTATCTAGTTGGGAGGTGACAAGGGCCAGAATAAGGCAGTGGCCATGAGACACGGCCCCAAGGTGTGGATTTGAGAGTAAGAAAGCCCAATTGACTGGAGTTGGTGATTGATTAGATATAGGGCCCGAAGAAAGAGTCAAAGGTTAACACCCAGGTAGAAGATACAAAGGCCTCAACCATGGCAGTAGCAATGGGGTTGGAAAAGGAGGGACAGATATGAGAGCAAAAAGGAGAATCTACTGGATTTGATGATGGGTTTAGATAAGGGGGGTGAAAGAGGGGAAGTGAATCTTCCTAGGTTCTCAGATGTCTGCCTTAAGTAACAAGGTCAGTGAGGCAGAGAACACGGGGAGAGAAGCAAGTTTGAAAGGCTTTGGACAAGTTACCTAATCTCCCTGAGCCTTAATTTGTCCATCTGTAAAATGACAATAGAGGCTGGGTGCAGTGGCTCACACCTGTAATCCTGGCACTCTGGGAGGTCGAGGCAGGAGGATCACTCGAGGTCAGGACTTCGAGACCAGCCTGAGCAAGAGTGAGACCCCCGTCTCTACTAAAAATAGAAAGAAATTAATTGGCCAACTAAAAATATATAGAAAAAATTAGCTGGGCATAGTGGCACATGCCTGTAGTCCCAGCTACTCGGGAGGCTAAGGCAGGAGGATTCCTTGAGCCCAGGAGTTTGAGGTTGCTGTGAGCTAGGCTGATGCCACAGCACTCTAGCCCAGGCAACAGAGTGAGACTCTGTCTCAAAACAAATGACAATAGAGATATTCAGCTCTTAGGGTTCTCATAAGAATTAAATAACCTGGGAAATTGCAAGGCCTAGAGTAGATGCTCAAAAAACACTCTTGGGCCGGGCATGGTGGCTCACGCCTGTAATCCTAGCACTCTGGGAGGCTAAGGTGGGTGGATTGCTCAAGATCAGGAGTTCAAAACCAGCCTGAGCAAGAGTGAGACTCCACCTCTACTACAAAATAGAAAGAAATTAATTGGCCAACTGAAAAAAAAAGAGAGAAAAAAAACCCACTCTTGATTGATTATAGCAGTGCTCATTCATGTGTCAAACACTCAATCCTCACATAACCCTGTAAAGGAGATACAATTATTATCTCTACTTTGCCAACATGGGAACTAAAACACACAGAGGTGAAGAAACTTGACCAAAGGCAATCAGTTAGTAAGTAGCAGAGCCAGGTTTAGAAGCCAGGCAGTCTAGCTCCAGGGGTGCATTCCTAACCACTTCAGTATCCCTTACTGCCTTGGAACCCATAACTGGACTCAAGGGCAGGAGAGATGGACAGACCTGAGCCAACAGTTCATTCCAACAGCAGTTTTTATTTGGAAATGTGTCTCCGCAATCTGGTGGCAGCCTGAGGGCAGGAGGCCCCTGGCTTTATCAGGTCCCTTGGGCTAAAGCAAGGGGCCAAGTTCTCGAGGATCAACAACCCAGACAGCCTCCACAGTCTGGGGCTTGGGGCTGGTGTGAAAGATGAATGAGGTTCCATCCTGGACTGTGTCACGTTTGGAGGGCCCGGGCCCCTGGCAGCAGGACCTCAGTGCCCTCTCCTAGCAGGGGCTGGTGTCACCCACAGGCCAGCTGTGGCTAGGTCCTGGTGGACACAACGTCGGGAGGAACGAGGGGCTAGGAGAGGCTAATTTTCTGGTGCTGGGTCCAGTTTATCTTCCTGAGGGGTGGAAGCCAGGAGTGGAGCCTCATCCCCTCCATTGAGGGACTTCTGCTGCTCACTGCTGGTGGGCGAGGAGGTCCTGCTGCCCTGGGACCCCCAGCGGGTCAGGCGCTTTAGGGAGGAGTCACGGCGGGCAAGCAGAGGGGGCTGGAAGCCTGTGAAGGAGCTGCTGGTGATGGGACGCTTATCTGGGAGAGAGAAGGCAGGAAGTGAGGAGGAAGTTGTGCAGGGAGGAGGAGAGATAGGGCCTTGCCTAAGCCCTTGGGGAGAGAACTCCTGACTTTCAGTCCTACCAGTGCTGGCCCTGGAGACCTGGAGGTGTCCCTTGCTCCCTCCCAACTCCAGAGAAAGCTCCAGAGTCTACCCCTTCTCACCTCCAGGCTCAATCGGATGCATGAGTCGGTTCATTTGGACGTTCCAGTGTTTCACATTGGTGCTGGCCTGGCGCAGCTTCCGCTGGGCAGCCTGTGGGGGCAGGGCCGCGGAGTGGGTCAGAGCCACCAGCCATGGCGGGGGTCTTGATTGTTTTCAGATTCACAGACCCCTTAAAATCTGACCAAGGCTACTGATCAGCTCCTCAGAAAAATCCATGTATGTTCATAAAGACTTATATACGTGAACAGAATTTACCTCCAATAATTTCAGGGGACTTGTGGACCCCCAAACGGTAAAAAAAAGTCATAATGATAGTTTCTATTTATTGAGCAGCTAAGATGTGGTAAGCATATTTATTATCTTATTTAACTTACAGAGCAGAAATTAACAACAAAAAAGGCCAGGCTCGGTGGCTCACGCCTGTAATCCTAGCTCTCTGGGAGGCTGAGGCAGGATGATTGCTCAAGGTCAGGAGTTTAAAACTAGCCTGAGCAAGAGCGAGACCCCGTCTCTACTATAAATAGAAAGAAATTAATTGGCCAACTAACATGTATATAGAAAAAATTAGCTGGGCTTGATGGCGCATGCCTATAGTCCCAGCTACTTGGGAGGCTGAGGCAGTAGGATCGCTTGAGCCCAGGAGTTTGAGGTTGCTGTGAGCTAGGCTGATGCAACAAAGTGAGACTCTGTCTCAAAAACAACAACAACAACAACAAACAAGTTCAAAAGAGGTTAAATGAGTTGCCCAGAAACACACATTGAGCTCTAAACCACTGGACGACAGCATCTCTCCAAGACCTAATGCAAGAACCTCTGCTCAACTTTCACAGAGTGACTAGCTCTGGGGTGGGGCTGGGGGTGGGGGAATTGTAGAGGAACTTTCCCTTTCTATGTTACGTATTTCTGTGTTTGAATTTTTTACAATGACAACATAAGCCAACAAAGCAAAATAAAATTATCAATATTAATACAAATAAAACATCAAAAATGAAAAAGAAAAATCCTCTTCTATGATTCAGGCTCCAAGGAGTAGAGTGAAAGTAAAGGCATAGCAATATAGGGGATTGAGTCAGGTGTCGTGGCCCGCACCTGTAGTCCCAGCTACTTGGGAGGCTGAGGCAGGAGGATCACTTAAGCCCAGGAGTTCAAGACGCAGTGAGCTATGAATGCACTTCAGCCTGGGCAACAGAGTGAGACCCTGTCTCTGAAAAAATATATATATATGACCTCCCATGTGCTTTGACAGGCAGCGCAGAGCTGTGGTGGGGCAATGGCCGGGAGTTGGAATAGGAGTGGTCGTGGCCAGAGGAAGGCATCCTTGTTGTGTCCTCCTGAGCAAGAGGAAAGGGTCGTTTGGAGCCAGTAGTTTCCAACTTTCTGGGGGTCGTTTGGAGTTCAGTGAGAGCTGGGGAGAATGTTCTCAAAGGGAAATCTGGGAAGAAGCAGCTCTTCACCTGAAAAATGTTAGCTTTGCCTCGGTTGTGAATTCTTTTGTTGAGAAAGAGAATTACTATTATGTCACTATGTTAATGAACGAAGGGCTGGATGTGATTCATGATTCAGAACCAAAGAATTCAGGGGCTGAAAAAAATGAAAGTTGGGAGTGGGTTCCTTAGGAAGAATTTTTTCCACTAGACCAGCTTTTCCGGGTACTATGTTGTTTAAAGGAACGAGGCTATGATCCATTTAAAGAAGATTTGATCTCCATCTTCCACGCTAGCGATGGCTTAAAAAATAAAGAAAGAAAGAAAGAAGATTTGATCCATCTAGTAGGATACAAAGGAAATCATCTCTAGGTGACCAAGAACATTTCTTGATTTTTTAAAAAAGATAAAAATGAAGTCTAGTTAGGGAATGAAACTTGTCCACTGTTAAGAACAATTCCATTTTATCTAAAATGTTCCTTACAATTGCCAATTTATTTGTAGTCTCTTAATATACCCACCACTCTTTCAGCCAGTAATTGAGAATATTTTTCTGAAATGTCATTCAATTGTATTTCAGACAGAGAATATATGAGATAAATAGTGACATGGTGGTTAATCTGATTTCCATATTCATCTATGATATTTACCGTGCAGTTTGTCGTTACCACCTTGCATAGAGTAGGGACAATAGAATTTGCCTTAGCGTTTCAGTTCAAATGCAAATCCTAATTCAAATATTGTAATTCAAACTTAAACACAGTATGCTGCAGCATTTATCGTGCTTATTGATTTACCTCATCTCTTTTATTCAAAAAAATTAGGGTGAAGGTAATATATTGTGTCAGTTTTTGCAACTAGAAGGAACAGGACAGGCCATTAGGGTCTATTTCCCAGGTTGCTCATTGAGAACCTAAGCCAAGAGCAGTGAGACAAACCATCTAATCTGCATCTTACCATTAGCAGGCCACGTGATTTTGGATTTCTTTTTTTATTTTTATTTTTTTTTTGAGACAGAGTCTCACTCTCTTGCCCAGGCTAGAGTGTGAGACAGAGTCTCACTCTCTTGCCCAGGCTAGAGTGCTGTGGCGTCAGCCTAGCTCACAGCAACCTCAAACTCCTGGGTTCAGGCAATCCTCCTGCCTCAGCCTCCCAAGTAGCTAGGACTACAGACATGCGCCACCATGCCCCGCTAATTTTTTTCTATATATTTTTAGTTGGCCAATTACTTTCTTTCTATTTATAATAGAGACGGGGTCTCGTTCTTGCGCAGGCTGGTATTGAACTCCTGAGCTCAAATGATCCGCCTGCCTCGGCCTCCCAGAGTGCTAGGATTACAGGTGTGAGCCACTGCGCCTGGCCGATTTTGGATTTCTGCGGTCCAGTGTCCTTATATGTAAAATGAGGCGATTAGACTAGGGCAATGGTTCTCAAAGTGTGGTCTGGGGGGGTCCTCAGGAGCCTTTCAAGGGTACTCAAGGTCAAAGCTATTTTTATAATACTAAGATGTCATTTATCTTTGTCACTTTCTTTCATGAGTGTACAGAGTTTTCCAGAGGCTATCTGATGTGTGATATTGTAACATACTGAATGCAGAGCAGATACCAGAATCTAGCTGTCTTCCGTGAAATCAGACATTAAAGAGATTTACGAAAATGTAAAGCAATGGCATTCTTCTCACTAATGAATATTTTTTGTTTTAGAAAAATAGTTATGTTTCAAAAAAATTATTTATGTCAACATGTATTGGGTTTTTGTTATTTTTAAATGATTAACAAAAATTTTGACCAGGCTAAGTGGCTCATGTCTGTAATCCTAGTGCTCTGGGAGGCCAAGGCAGGAGGATTGCTTGAGCTCAGGAGTTTGAGACCAATCTGAACGAGAACAAGACCGTCTCTACTAAAAATAGAAAAATTAGCCAGACTATACGGAGTGCCTATTTTTTTTTTGAGACAGAGTCTCACTTTATTGCCCAGGCTAGAGTGAGTGCCGTGGCGTCAGCCTAGCTCACAGCAACCTCAAACTCCTGGGCTCAAGCAATCCTGCTGCCTCAGCCTCCCAAGTAGCTGGGACTACAGGCATGTGCCACCATGCCTGGCTAATTTTTTTCTATATATATTAGTTGGCCAATTAATTTCTTTCTATTTATAGTAGAGATGGGGTCTGGCTCTTGCTCAGGCTGGTCTAGAACTCCTGAGCTCAAATGATCCGCCCACCTCGGCCTCCCAGAGAGCTAGGATTACAGGAGTGAGCCACCGCGCCCGCCCCGAGTGCCTATTGTCCCAGCTACTTGGGAGGCTGAGGCAAGAGAATCACTTGAGCCCAGGAGTTTGAGGTTACTGTGAGCTATGATGACACCACTGCACTGTAGCCGGGCGACAGAGAGAGACTCTGTCTCAAAACAAGCAAACCAACCAACCAAAAACCCAGATTAATAATTTTTTAATTTTTTCAAAAAAATTGTTTAAAAAATTAAAATTAAAAAAGGGGGCTTTCGCACTTACTACATACCAAATACCATGTATTATCTCATTCAATCTTTGTAACAATGCTATTACCCGTTTCCTTGCCCAGATAAGAGACTTAAAACTCAGAGAGGGGCCGGGCGCGGTGGCTCACGCCTGTAATCCTAGAACTCTGGGAGGCCGAAGCAGGAGGATCACTCAGGAGTTCGAAACCAGCCTGAGCAAGAGCGAGACCCCGTCTCTACCAAAAAAATAGAAAGAAATTAATTGGCCAACTAAAAATACATAGAAAAAGTTAGCCGGGCATGGTGGCGCATGCCTGTAGTCCCAGCTACTTGGGAGGCTGAGGCAGGAGGATTGCTTGAGCCCAGGAGTTTGAGGTTGCTGTGAGCGAGGCTGACACCATGGCACTGTAGCCCGGGCAACAGAGTGAGACTGTCTCAAAAAGAAAAAAAGAAAGAAAGAAAAAGAAAAGAAAAAAACCCAACAAGTCAGAGAGGTTAGGCAATTTGCGCAAGGTCACCCGACAGGGTTTGAGGGAAGGCAGCCTGGGTCCGGAGCCCGCGCACCGACATGCTCATCCTGACCTAGTCCCGCCCTATCCCACCACCCGCCTCACCTCCACGTCCTCGTCGGCCCTCTGCCGGTTCTGCCGCACCTCCTCCAGCTGCTGCTGGGCCTGCTGCAGGGAGCGGCTCTGCTGCGCCATCTCCTGCTGCAGCTCCTCCTTCTCCTGCTGCGCGCGCTCGATGTAGCGCTCCTGCTCCTCCTTCAGCCGCATCAGCTGCTTCAGCTTCTCCTCCTCCTCCTCCAGCAGTCTGCCGGGCGTGCACTGCGCTGTCTCCCGTGCCAAGGCACCGGCAGGTGCTCGGCAGGCGGGAGGATGCGGGTGCGGGGTGGCAGGAGAACCCGATGGGTTCCCCGGGCCTACCTGGTCTGGGCGAGGCGCACGGCCTCCTCGTCCCGCCGCGCTTTCACCTCCAGGTGCAGGGCCTCCTGCAACCGCTGCTGCATCTCCTCCAGCTCCCTGATGCGCCGCTGCTGTCGGGCCGCCTCCTCCTTCTTCAGCTCCATCTCGGCCTGCATGGAGGCCCGCGCCTGTTGGGGCAGGGCGGACGGACGCGGAGCCAGGGCGATGGGGCGGGGCAGCTATGTTGCCCATCCCCCAAGCTCTGCCAGGCCGGGTCCGCTGAGCTGCCTGGGGGCGAGGGTCTAGGAACTCCTTCATGTCAGGGTTCCCGACTGACCCCTTTCTGAGAGCCCGACTGGGCCGGATAATGGTCTGCGAACGGCTGGGACATGGCGCAGAGGGGCTCAGTTACTCCCTTCCTAACACCAGCCCGAATAATGACAATTGCATAGTATAATACATAATTAACATATATTACATTATAATTAAATAAGACATTAAAATATGTCTTAATTTTATAGTGTATATCACCTCCTTGCTAGCACCAGCTTTAATAACTGTTATATGATAATACAATATGTTATAATTACGGCTGGTGCTAGGAAGGATGTGATTATGATCATTACAACTAAAAGTCATTGAACACTTCACAAGCGTTGTCTTAATTAATCCCTACCCTGCCTCTACGAGCAAAGTTCTATTAGTATCAACGTTTCACTGATAAGTCGCCGAGATCACAGGGCTCCTAAGGGGCAGAGCTGGCAGAGCTGCAGCCACGCGTTTCGGACTCCAGATCCAGATCTCTTAAATCCCAAATCTAATTGCCTCTGCACACTCAGTCCGCCTCCACGTGCGTCCTGCCTACCTCCCATCCTACCTTCCCCAGGCTGGTTTCATGGGAAACTCAGTCTCAGTTTAGCCCAACCTTGGTCCAAACTATTAATAATTCCCCATCAAGGACGGGCGGGCGCGGTGGCTCACACTGGTAGTCCCAGCTACTCGGGAGGCCGAGGCGCTCGGATTGCTCGAGGTCAGGAGTTTGAAACCAGCCTGAGCAAGAGCGAGACCCCGTCTCCGGTGCCAAGGCGCCAAACAGAAAGAAATTAATTGGCCAACTAATATATATAGAAAAAAATGAGCCGGGCACAGTGGCGCATGCCTGTAGTCCCAGCTACTCGGGAGGCTGAGGCAGCAGGATTGCTTGAGCCCAGGAGTTCGAGGTTGCTGTGAGCTAGGCTGACGCCACGGCACTCACTCTAGCCTGGGCAATAAAGTGAGACTCTGTCTCAAAAAATAAAAATTCCCAATCGCACTTTCTTTAGCGACTCCTTCGGCCCTAAGCCCCGCCCCCACGCCCAGGTCTCCGGCCTGCCCCGCCCCACACCATCCCTCGGCTCCAGCCATCGCTTGGCCAGGTTCTCGCCCGCACACCGCTCGCGGAGCCACAGGTCCCGCCCCGCATCCCTCTGGCACGCCCCAGGGTTCTGGCCCAGGAGGCCCTCCTCCAAACCCCGCCCCGCCCCGGAAACCCCGCCCCCGGCGCCCCGCCCCGCCCCCGGCGCCCCGCGCAGCCCCGCCCCCGGCGCCCCGCCCCGCCCCTGCTCGGCCGCGCACAGCCCCGCCCCCGGCGCCCCGCCCCCTGCTCGGCCGCGCACAGCCACGCCCCCGGCGCCCGCCCCGCCCCTGCTCGGCCGCGCGCAGCCCCGCCCCCGGCGCCCCGCCCCGCCCCTGCTCGGCCTCGCACAGCCCCGCCCCCGGCGCC
>VSMD01130262.1:0-100342 GCA_008750895.1 Mirza zaza | reverse complement strand
CCGAATGTTTATAGCAGCACAATTCATAATTGCAAGGCTGTGGAAACAGCCCAAGTGCCCATCAATCCAAGAATGGATTAATAAAATGTGGTATATGTATACCATGGAGTACTATTCAGCTCTAAGAAACAACGGTGATATAGCACATCTTATATTTTCCTGGTTAGAGCTGGAACCCATACTACTAAGTGAAGTATCCCAAGAATGGAAAAACAAGCACCACATATACTCACCAGCAAACTGGTATTAATTGAGCAGCACCTAAGTGGACACATAGGTACTACAGTAATTGGGTATTGGGCATGTGGGAGGGGGAGGGGGGCGGGTATATACATACATAATGAGTGAGATGTGCACCATTTGGGGGATGGTCACCCTGGAAACTCAGACTTGTGGGGGGGAAGGGCATTTTTTGAAACCTTAAAATTTGTACCCCCATAATATGCCAAAATAAAAAAGAAATAATAATAATACCATAAAATATAAGCAATTGTTTTTCATGACGTATTAGCCTTGTGATTAAGAGACTTTGCCATTAGGAGAAAACTATAAATTAATTTCTAAGAAAGCTAATTTAGTATTGGAGCTTTTTAATGGATTGAATAGTGTTCATCCAAAAGATATGTTGAAGTCCAAACCCCTAATACCTCAGAATGTGATGCCATTTATAGATCATTTTTACAGAAGAAATTAGTTAAGATGAGTTGGGACCTTAGTATTGTATCGACTAGTGTCTTTATAGGAAGATGATATGAAGACACACAGGGAGAATACATGTGACAGGAGGGGCAGGGATTGGACGATGCCACTACAAGCCAAAAACACCAAGGGTTGACAGCCACCACCAGAAGCTAGAAAGAGGCAGGAAAGAATTCTCCCCTACACGGTTCAGAGGAAGCAAGCTCTGCTGATACTTTGTTTTTCCACTTATAGTCTCCAGAACTATGAGACAATAAATCTTTATTGTTTTGAGACAGCCAGTTTTTTGTTACTTTATTATGGCAGCCCTAGAAAACTAATACATTGTTCATCAAAATATAAATTGACTGTTCCAGCGTTTGTGCCACAATTACAAAATTTAAGAGTCAATGTAATCAAATGTGATGTCTTTAGCATCCTCTCTCTTATCTTTCAATATTTTCTAATTCTGAATTTTCTGATTATAACATCTGCTCTCTCTCAGTAGTTCAAATTGAATCATTACGTCTCTCCATTGCATATTGAC
The DNA here is from genome assembly GCA_008750895.1 of Mirza zaza. Taxonomy (NCBI): domain Eukaryota; kingdom Metazoa; phylum Chordata; class Mammalia; order Primates; family Cheirogaleidae; genus Mirza; species Mirza zaza. The sequence goes on along the minus strand of VSMD01130262.1, from coordinate 99,117 downwards.
TTCCTGTCATGTACACACACACACACACACACACACACAGTGGAACATAGAGTATTTTAGTTAAATCATATGATCAAGGCACTCAGATGTTGGGTTATCAAATATTTGTAGTTAAGAAAGAGTCCCTAAATTCAACACTAAGACATTGATAAATTTCTAAAATTGAGTATAGATATACAACACTAAACATACATTTCCGACTGAACACGACTCATTAATTCTTGGCAGATGCAGAACTCACAGGGTCTTTCTGTGCCTCAGGGCCATTATCAAGAATGTCATTATAAACTTATCAGAGATTTGTATTGTAATAGAGCTGTCGTTAGACACAGTTTTATAGCTGATAAAAAATTTCTGATAAGCTACCTTCTTGTAGCATGTCCAGAAAAACTGGTTTGCATAATTCCCCTTTATTTATCTTTAGAGTGGTTTAAGATACTCTCTGTTTAATAAAACTAATTATCAAAATAAATAAAAATAATCAAATGTATCAGCAAATCCTGTTGGCATGACTTTTAAAATATATCCAGAATGTGATCATTTCTCAAGCCTACATGGCTGACAGACTGGACTGAGCTATGGTCATTTTTCACTGGGATTAGAGGGTTAGCTTCAGAACTGGTCTCCCTGCAAGTCTGCCTACTCTGTCCCATCTTCTGATCTATGTTCTCCACAGGGCAGCCCAAGTGGTCAGTCAGATCATTTCACTTCTCTGCCTGGAATAACTCCTGGAATAATTCTTTGTTTCCCTCAAAATACAAAAAAGCTCTTAAAATTGCCTAAAATTCTTGGAATCTGATTTGTTCCCCTTGTGCCCACTTACCTGTTATCTATTTGACTTGAATCCTCTACAAGTCTCCTACTTCCTTCCTACTCATCTGCACTGGTCCTCTGATGTTCTTAGCAAATGTCAGCACGTGCCTACCTTAACAAAGAGCTGGCTGTTGACTCTGTGGGATGTTCTTCCTCTCTATTGCTATGCAGCTAGCTCTGCTCTTCAAGTTGGCTTCCTCAAAGACAGAAATGTTGACCATGGAATTTAGTAGTGGTGTCTCTAACCCATCAACCTGGAACTTGTGATACCCTACACTTGATCTCCTTCTACATTTTCTTTTATCCATAGAGGTTTTCAAATTCTATCCCTCTCCTTCTCCATATATATATATATGTGTGTGTGTATGTGTGTATCCATACACACATGTGTACATATACACATATGAGATATATATGTAAGAAACATATATATGAGACAATACTATGTATACTTTCTTATATATAACATGCTACATAGATGATATATATATAACATGCTATATATTAATAGAAAAATTTATTATGCTTAGTGCTTATTATCTGTCTCTCTCAACTAGAAATTAAGCTCCAGGAGGGCAGAAACTCTTGTATTTTTTAGTAACATATCACTCATACCATAAATAGTATGCAGGACATGGTGAGAGCCCTTAATAAAATATGCTGCCAAGTGAAACATGGTTCTTAAGGAAGAACATATGTTATGCTAATCACTGTTACACTTAGATGATAACAATGTCAAGGAGTTTGAATAATATCTTAATTATTGACATTAAATAACACCTCACAATATTGCTGATTGATGTTTATTAAAGTGACAACTTGTCATACTGAACCACATGCTTCAAGTATAAATAGATACTTGCCTCCCAAATCGGAGGCAAAAGAAATATCTTTTTTATTAATTTCCTGTGTACAGTGGCTGGCAATAGTAAATAGAATTGAGAAAGACAATATCTGTGGAGAGGCAAGTTTTTCTCCTCATTAGCAGAATTTGGTATATTGGCCCTATGCATAGGTAAATGAGTGTGCGTCTCAGGTCTTAACTCCAGTTTTGATCCCCATTCCTTTGCTTTCCCCAATTCTGTTTGGGCCACCCTCAATACGTGGAGTGAGAGATGCCATTCACCAGAAGCTCCATCCAAGATCTTCCCTACGATGGGAGCCAGTGAAGGCCTGAAGGACATGAAGAATAAACAGAATCTTACTTCCTTCACTGAACAGTATGTCAGAAGGAAAAATCCATCATATCTGGATCTCACAAACTCGGATTCCAATGCCAACTCACTTATAAGCTGAGGGACCTGAGCCAAATAGTCATTGCCTATTTTTTATCTGCAAAGTTGTGCAAAGTCCAGGTCTTCAACCCTAGGTCATTGTCATTTGTCAAGTTGGTATTACATAAATGGCAGTTACTATTCTTATAATTATAATATCTTTTAAACCAGGAATATTCGTTTTTATTTTCATAAAACCCAGAGATCTCCACTGATGATTGTCTGTGTTGTTTCTTGGTCAAACCATTTCCTCCCTATGATTGTCCTCCTCTAGCCTTATTTTAACAGTGAACCAGGTCACAGGACTGGGTTATTGCCTTAGGTCCTCCACTTAGAATCTGTACTGACTGATTACTTAGAAATAAACCATGGCCTTCTACCTTTATATGTCTCACTAGCTCCCCAGTGTCTGCTGGTATCAAATCACTCACCTACACCAAATCACCCTTAGCCATGGTTAGTTAAGTTGATAAATTCTTGGGAGTATTATATGTTGAGCCATCCAGCTTATTCCTTGGGGCCAGATAGTTTAGCCTTATTTTTTCAGTCCTGGGGTATTCTCCACCCCTACTCTACCTCCCACCCCCAGACTTCTACATGACCACAGATTATGTTGCTCCATTTATTGCTATGCTATTTTACAGCTAAGCCTTCCTAAACCTATTATTAACTTGATAAGTCTTTGGAAAAATTTAAGGTAGGTGTTTTATAGTCTTCCCTGGGATCTTCATTATTACAGCAAAGCTTTGGATAAGGTACTGTATCTATTAACCTAGGACTCCTATCCTGAAAGACTCTAAGTACTGCTGAGGGAAACTAACAAAAACAAGTTACCAAAGTCAAGGTGACATTGAGTTATGCAAAATGTTCTGTAGAAACAAGATAAAGGGAAAAATTAAATCTTCAAGTGTTTTTACAAAGTCTTCCAATAGGAAGTGATATTTGAATTGAAACTCAGGATAGGAATTCTGAAAAACTGGGCAATAAAGGAAGTTTCTGAGGAGGAACTATGAACACTAAAGCACAGAGTGGTGCAGCTGTGTGACAGTATTCAGGGATGCTTAGTCAGAAAATAGGGTAGGGGTGGGTGGTAGAGAATGACTTAGATGATGCAATCAAGGTTGAAATTTCTAGTTGGAATGCTGAGGATTTTAAACCTTTTCTTATAAAAAATGAGTAACTATTGTAGCTTTCAAAGCAGAGGAATAAGAAATCGTGTATATATATATGCATTTCTTTCAGAGGTATACTTATATATACACACATACACCTCTGAAAGCAATGTGGAGGACAAAATAGAGAGAATAAAGACTAGAGATAGGCAGCAAGAAATAGAATTTCTAGTAAACTTTTGATAAAATAGTTTACCCTGAAGCTTAGAAATGTAGATGGACATAAGTTTCACCTGAGAAATGAATCAGGGGTAAAGAAAGTATGGGTATGGAGAGAGATGGAGGTTTTGGTGTTGAGGAGATAAGAATTTTATCTCCCGTTTAAAGTATTTCAGAGACATATTAAATAGGTTAAACATGTTCGATACTCAAAAATGAAGACCGCCTATATACACATATTTGAAGACATTGAGTATAAGTCCCATATTGCTGAAGAGAAAATGTGGAATAAAGGAATGAGAACTGATAAAAGAAGAGTGAAGGGTGCATGGAAAGGAAGGAAAAAAAGACAAACAAGAAAATTCTAAGAACAAACCATGAGAATTCCGATAGTTAAGAGGTCAGCATGAGATTAACCTTATTAATTTTACTAGCAAACATTTTGTTATAGTGCCTTCAAGCCATTTTCAGAGACAGCAACATTTCAGATAAATAGAATCCAAATTTATAAAACTGCAGCTGACATTTGAATTTTGAAAAAAATTGTCCAGTGAGTATTTTTATGAATTGAAATTGTTATTAATCTAAGAAAAAGCCAATTTCTTTAGGTAACTCGAATTTAGGCACACCTGCCTGAAAGAAATAAGTAATTAAGATCAGTGGCCTATATTTTAATAGTAAATTCTTAAAAGCCTTTTTTTCATAATTATAAATATTATTTTTCTAATTCTTTTCTCATCTCTGGTGATTTAAATGACACTAAATATTCAAAAGGGAAGTTGAAATTTAAAAGGCTCTGGACATTGTGGTAACTTATAATTTTCCTTTGAGAACTTAAAGCTATAAATTAATGGCAATAAAAAATGATAAATTACCTGTTCTTTGTGGCGATGTGTCAGGTGGTGAATTTTAAAGGACAAGGACTGGTGAAAGCCAAAATCTACTCAACCACAGAAATTATATGACTCAATTAAAGAGCTCTCATGGCCTTGCCTTTTGAACTAAGACATCAATTTCTTAGGACAAAGAGGTACTTAAACTTAAAAGTAGTTGCTTGCTATGGCATATAATTGTAAATACCTGAGTTTCTTCGTAAGAAGATGAAAATAAGAAATGAAACAGAAATCTTGCCTTGGAAACTCTTCTAAAATGTGATGGTGACATCTCTCTCAAAGAAATTGCTTTGTGGCCCCATTATCATGAGCCTGCTTAAAAAATCACCATCTTTCCTTTCATGAAAGATATCTTCTAGTCCAGTCATTAAATGTCTGATGTTCTTGAAAAGTGCTCAATTATTTTTCTATCCTTTTATATATATTGTTTTATAATCACATTTCCTTTATTCATCTTAAATGTAAAATTGGGCATTGCTTTAATCTCAATTTTAGAATGGCAAAAGAAAACAAGTCTCACAAACCTACTATGAAAATAACCATAGCTGAAATCAAGTTAACAGAAATATTCAGCAGTAATTCTTAGCTGTTCCAAATTCCCCTTAAACTATATGTCTTCTCTATCTAAATATTTTATATTCAGGCAAATGCTAGAGTTTATGTCTTAGCTAATAACAAGATAATTGAGAGGTTTTCCTCCCTAAGGGAAGAAGCATCACGTAAACTTAAGTAATACTAGGACTTTTAAAAAGGTAGAAAAATAAATTGGTAAGCATGGAACACAGTTCTGGGTATATGATAGTTTTGGTAGGTGATATTTGCATAGATTACTTTAAGACTAAGTCATGAAGGTCACTGTGACAGCGTATTAATTTGATCATTTAAATCAAAAAAACATATTTCAGTGAGACAGCAATTTTTCTTTCTTGATGGAAAACTGAACATGTTGATATGCTCATCAAAATTCAGAGGTGTACTATTTCATTATTTTTGACAACTAATATTCAAAGCTTTCTGTTTTCTATTTATTTTTGCATTTTAACAAACTATGAATATAGGTTCAAAAAGAATATATTTCATACAGATAAAAAAGTGATGACACATTTTTAAATGGTGTGTGACTGAATAAATAGAAATGAGGGAACACATTTTTAAATAGAAAGGCCTTTCTCTCTAAGAGCAGTTCACTCTTTAGTAACTTGTTTCTGACTGCATAAAATGAAAGCAGAATAGTTCTCTAGATAATACATAAAACTTGTGGAAAACTTTACAGTTACAAAACACCTCCATGTACGTTACCATCTTTCATTCTCACACATCTATACAAAGTAGAAAATGCAGGAATTTTAATCCTCATTTACAAATATAGGGATTATGGCTCAGTAGGATCCAGTAAGCCACATGGTAGTAAAGATTAAACAGCAAAAACAGAAAAAGAACCTGACTCTTCTAAAATATCATTGGATTGAGAAAGTGAATAACAGACTTGAAAGATCAGAAAACAAATATGGAAGGGGAGGGAAAATAAAAGGTAGTGCTATGAGAAGAAAGAATAGAAATCATGGTATGTTAAAGGCCTCCAAAATAATGTAATATAGAGAACAGAATTCTTAATTACTAAATAAGAAATATGGGTTAAGAGCACAGTGGTGGTGGCATGACCTCTAAGCAAATAAGTGGAAGATAAAGGAAAATTTTGAAATTCTCAAGAATTACAATTTTGATTGTCTAAACATATATTTTTAAAAATGCTGCTGGGGACCAAGAATTGGAATAATGAAAGAAGGCATTTCTTTTTGAGAATGTGGCATTTCTAAATACATGATCCCATGAACATTACGAAGCTGACTTCATAAGAGGCCTGGCTTGATCCCCTTATAGCCCTCAGCTCATTGATGGAGTGGAGATCATACCCTTGGTCAGGGCCAGAATCTGTCAGAATTATTAAAGCTCAATAAATGGGCAAGACTAATTGTGTATTAGGCATTTTCAATCTGCAAGAAATCAAGTTGAACCCAGGATCATTCCAATTAATGGGAATATATTGGAAAAACATATAGGAAGGTAAAGAAAAATAAACTCAACAGCCATGAAATGCACATTGGTTTCAGTGTCATTGCAGGCCTGGGAATCATTTTCTTGGCAGTGGGCATCTCTTGATTCTCTGCCTCCCTGTGAATTCTCTTTATATCATTCACTTCCTGCATCAGAGAATATTATTAGCAGAGCTCATTGCCATGTAGTAGAGAATTGTCGTGCCATACCATTTCAATCAGATATTAGAAAAACTTGTAGATGGACTTCAGCATCAGTTGCTATTGGCTTTACTTTATATCAGTGAGGTTAGGGTTACAAAGAACAGATTATGTTTAAGTGATGACCTGACATTGCTTCCTTGAACAAGTGGCTGTTAGCATGGTTTCCACAAGAGAAAATTTGGGATTGGAAATAAAGATGAGACCCATAGATCCTGCCCAGGTTTGGTGAGCTGCCTGAACAGACAAGCAAAAGAAGTACTTACGGCAGAAGCTGGAAACTGGGACTAAGATTGCAATAGAAATTCTCCCCACAGGATTTAAATTTGCTCCCTCAGCTGCAGGCAACTGACAGCAGGTTTTTATCTGGATAAGATTTTGCCTGATATTTTCTCAAACTCTGGAAAATCATTCAACTTGTCAGTGAAGCTGAAAAGACAGGCTCTTTGATATGTAGCAGCAGCTTGGAAACTGTTCCTGTCTTCTCAGCTGTCAGGGGAGGAGGGAACTTTTCCATATGTATCACCGCAGAAGATATTTCAGGACACAATTATCTTAGAAGTTTAAGACAAATATGCTTCCAAGGCCAAAGACATTATTAGAATCTGAAATCTCTAGGGAATTGAAGGGCATGAGAAGCAATGGTACTTTTTGCTCACTTATCCTAGTGTGAATGAGGATATGTACATCAGTTGAAAAGGAATTGTAGAAGAGAATAAAAACTTTCGATAGGTTTTATCTCACATGCCAATTCAAATCAAGTAACAGTGACTTATTAAGAGTTTTCCCTTGAGAAAAAAACCTATACCCTTGCTATGGCAAGGGATGCTTATGGACCACATTAGCATCTACATCACCTGGGCTTCACCCCATACCTACCAAATGAAAATCTGTACTTTTAAAAATTATGGTGAAATACATATAACATACAATTTACCAGCTTAACTACTTTTAGTATAAAGCTTAACTACTTTAAGTATCAGTACTGTTATAAGGTATAAGGTCAGTACTGTATAAGGTATAAGTATCAGTACTGTATAAGTATCAGTACTGTACTAAGTATAAGGTCAGTACTGTTAAGTATATTCACGTTTTTGTACAACTAGTCTCCAGAACATTTTGATCTTGCAAACTGAAGCTCTCTCCCATTAAACAACAACTGCAACATGCATGAAACTTGAGGACATTCGGCTAAGTGAAGTAAGCCAGTCATGAAAAGACAGTTACTATGTGATTTCACTTACATGGTGATCTGTATTTTAACGAGATCCTCAGGTAATACATTTGGATACTAGAGAACTAAATTAGAGGACATCTGGGCTCAGCAGGCATGAGCATCATAAAAGGTTAGCAGCACAATTACTAGATATTTTATTCCTAGTGGAGTAGAAAGAACATGGATTTTGAATTCAAATAGATCTGTTTTATAACGCTAGTTCTACTGCTTACTAGCCATTTGATAATGGGAATTTCTTTAAGCTCTCCAAGCCTCATTTTTTAAAATCTGTAATATGGTCATAATAAAAACCCATTATGGATTTTTTTCGTGATGGTTAAAGGAGATACATGCTGAGCATTTATTGCAGTCCTTGGACACAGTAAGTGCACTTAGTAAATAATTTATTATTGTTGTTAACTGAGTGAAAAACACTTTTCACCACTGGCCTTTCAAATGTCCTCTGTACTATAGCAGGATAATGAGTCCTCGAAATTTACAGAATTTTAACCTAACAGAGAAAGCAATCTCAAATAAGCATACAGGACATGATTTAAGGGTATGGACATTATGAAAGCAAAAAATTATACAGCTTACAGTAACTTTGAAAGCCAACTTCATAAAAGTTTAAATGTATGGTACCTCACCAAATTACAGAATTTGTCTTTCTGGCTCTGGAAAGAAAACATCAACAATCAATTCCAGAATATATTCAACTATTCAGAATTATTCAACTTTATATATCAAGATATTTTAAGTAATATATTTTTCTCCTAATAAACTATGAACTAATTTATCTCAATAATTTATTTCTGGAAATAAAAATTTGGTAACTACTAGGTACAACATAAACATACCTCAAACTTAAATAATAATTTGGTTCCGTTAGACAATATTACCATGAAAACCCACTAAAATTTTCATCTTTTATTGCATCCTCACAAATGTGATGCTAGATAATATTCTTTTGCTGAAAGTTTAATGAACAAATTTTTTTATACATCCCAACTTTACAATTAATAGCTTGTTTAATCATTATATCTCTGGTATAGATATGGCACTTAATGAAGTCTCTTTTTTTCTTTCAAAATATCTCTTAATATAAATAAAGAGGGTACAAATCTTTTTGTTACATGGACAGCTTTTATGATGCTTAAGTCAGGGATATTAGTGTGCTGATGACCACAACAGTGTTCATTGTAACTCTCAGTAGGCTTTTTACCCTCCCCATCCCCTTCTTCTCTCTTCTTGATTTCCAATGGCTTATACTTCTCTATGTGTCTATGTGTTCCCATTGATTAGTTCCAAATTATTAGAGAGTACATATGTTGTTTGTTTTTCCATTCCTGAGATACTTCACTTAGGATAATGGTCTCCAGTTCCATCAAAATTGCTACAAAAAACATTAATTCATTTCTTTTTATGGCTGACTAGTACTCCATGGTATATATTAATATATACTACATTCTGTTAATCCTTTTATGAATTAATGGGTACTAGGTTTGATTCCGTATCACTACAATTATTAATTATACTACAATAAACATCCCAGTGCAGATGTTTTTGATATAATGACTTATTTTCCTTTGTGTAGATACCCTGTAGTGGGACTGCTGGATTTAATGGTAGCTATATTTTTAGTTCTATGAGGACTCTCCATATGGTTTTACATAGAGGTTGTGCTAATTTGCAGTCCCACCAACAGCGAATAAGTGTTCCTTTCTCTCTGCATCCATGTCAGCATGTATTGTTTTTTGACTTTTTGATAATAGCCATTCTGACATGGGTAAAGTGATATCTTATTGTGGTTTTAATTTGTGTTTCCCTGATGATTAGTAACATTGAGCATCTTTTTATGTGTTGTTTGGCCATTAGTCTATCTTCTTTTGAAAAGCTTCTATTCATGTCTTTTGACCACTTTTTATGGGGTTGTTTTTTTCTTGCTGATTTGTTTGAGTTATTTGTAGATTCTGGATATTAGCCTTTTATTGGATGTATAGTTTAAGAATATTTTCTCCCATTCTTTAGGTTATCTATTTGTTCTGTTGATTATTTTCATGGGTGTGCAGAAGCTTTTTAATATAATCAAGTCCCATTTATTTATTTTTGTTGTTGCTGTAATTGCCTTTAGGGTCTTAATCATAAATTCTTTGCCTAGCCTGATGAGTAGAAGATTTTTTCTTTCATTTCCTTCCAGGATTTTTATGGTTTCATGTCTTATATTTAAGTCTTTCATCCATCTCAAATTAATGTTTGTGAATGATGAGAGACAGGGGTCCTATTTATTTCTTCTGCATGTGGCTATCTGATTTTCCCAACACCATTTATTAAATAGGGCTTCTTTTCTCCAGGGTATATTGTTGTCTGCTTTGTCAAAGATCAGTTGGTTGTAGGTAGATGGTTTTATATCTGGGTTCTCTGTTCTATTATGTTGGTCTATGTCTCTATTTTTCGACCAATACTATGCTGTTTTAGTTTACTATAGCCTTGTAGTATAGTTTGAGTTCTGGTAATATGATGTCTCCTGATTTTTTACTTTTGCTTATGATTGCTTTGGCTATTCAGGCACTTTTTTGGTTTCAAATGAAGCATATAATTATTTTCTCTAGATTTGTGAAATGTGCTGTTGGTATTTTCATGAGGATTGCATTGAATCTGTAACTCACTGTGGCAGGGTGGACATTTTAAAAATGTTGATTCTACTGATCCATTAGCACAATATGTTTTTCCATTTGTTTGCATCATCTGTGGTTGCTTTCATCAGAGTTTTATAGTTTTCCTTGTAAAGAACCTACATTTCCTTGGTTCAGTATATTCCTAAGTATTTTATTTTATTTGAAGCTATTGTGAATGGTATTGAGTATTTGATTTGACTCTCAGCTTGACTGTTATATATTATATAGAAATGCTACTGATTTGTGTACACTGATTTTGTAACATGAAACTTTGCTGAATTTATTTATCATTCCAAGAGTCCCTTGGTGGAGTCCTTGGGATTGTCTATATACAAGATCATATCATCAGAAAATATATATCACTAAAAGCAATAGTTTGACCTCCTCTTTCCAAATTTGAATACTCTTTTTTTTTCTTTCTTCTGTCAAAAATTAGAAATTGTTATTGGTTTTCTTTCTCATTTTTTATTCTCTGAGCATAATTTGTTTTAATGAATCAGTTTCAATGCAGTCCAAAACCATCACTACTGAAACAAGAACTTCCTTCATATCAAGAGGACTTAGTTCTAAGCTCAAGTAGTTATGTTTACATGCTAAAATTGTTAACTATTTCACCTATAGGGGGGAAAGAAACAGCTTATAAACCTTAACTAAAATTATATGCCATGCCCTGACATTTTTTCCTTTGAAAAGGCATTGCAAAATACATGTCTGCTAGTTTTAAATATGTAATTGATCATCCAGATATTCTTTTGATCATCCACATAACAGAGCTATTTTCTTTTCATCTTTAAATGTGTACTTCACATCGCTGTCTCCTGGAGAACTTGCTGTTCAATACACTTAATGATATTTTGTGCTTTCCTTTGACATTTGTTTTATTCATAAATTGTGCTTTACATATTTAACCTTCAGAGATCAAATATATTTAGAAATGAAAAGACTTGAATATGTGAAGAAAACAGTAATTCAGATCTGAGTCAGAACATCTTGTGGATTATAATTATTAGTAGGGGCTAGATACTTCCTGCTTAGCCTCTGACCCTTGAGTCTCCAATTCTACATATTTACCAAGCTGAGAGATTTAAGGAGGCCTTGGGGTTGCTGGAAATTTTATATCAAGCTGGTTTTACAAAAGTCCATACAGATACATTCAGTTTGTCCTTGACTACCACCTGGCCTGCCCCATTCTAGCACACTTAGTTGCTCTAGCTGCATGTTGAACTTTGGGGACTTCTTTTTATCCTACCACCATGACCCTTTAAATCTTATTTTAGGTTCTTTTTAACATGCAAAACAAGCTAGAAGTTTTGATGAGTTAGAGCTGGTGTACCTTATTCAATTCATAGTGCCCTCAGGGATAAGCATGGTTTACATACCCTTCTATATGGGATGCATAAAATAACTTCTTTTCCTTTGGGTAGATACCCAGTAGTGGGATTGCTGGATCAAATGATAGTTCTACTTTTAGTTCTTTGAAAAATCTCCATACTATTTTCCATACAGGTTGTACTAATTTGCAGTCTCATCAATAGTGTATAAGCGTTCCTTTCTCTCTGCATCCATGCCAGCATCTATAGTTATATCTTCCTTATAAAATGACACAAAATGAAGCAATTTTTCTTAAACTCTATATAATTAGGATGACCAATGGAAACTGAACACTTATTTTTGTGTGACAAAAGATAAAGAACCCCATATTTGAATTTATGTTCCCAGTTTTTCAATTGGTACATTCAGTACACCAATGACAGGGCCTCACCAAAAGGTTTTCCTAAAGTCCTTCTGTAGCTATGACATCCTGCTGTCCCAAAGATAAAGGATTGCTTACTGCCCATATTTGAAAAATATGTATTTATACGTTTATTCATTCATGGACTCTCTCTTTCAATAAACATTTGAGTGTTTCTTATGTGCTTGCAAGTGTGGAGGAAAAGAAGAATATACTTCTGAGGAGAAGCTGTATCTTTCCATTACATTGGCTCAGAGCCTGACAGAGGGTCTAAAAGACAGTCAAAGCTCTCATATGTAGCACACATAAGTGAACAAGTGATTGAATCAATGTGGCTCCTGATATTAGGAACACTCAAATGTAAAATAAGAGATTAACAGTAGTAAAATAGTAAAATATGTCACTACAATAAAAGCTATAAGGAAAAAGGACGTAAATAATTATGTGCCAAATTAGTTGTGATTCATTATCAGGTAGAAACTTGGGATCACTGTCATTCTTCTCAAGAACTGCATTTCTTAGATCGCTCTGCCCTTAGTAGTTCTGTGTTGGAGTCTGTTAGTGGGGAGTTCTTGTGCACAGTTTGGAAGGTAAAACAGAAGGAACAGCCATGAATCTTGCAGCTGCAAGTTCATCTATGGGCACATTCCTTGAATCATCCACTGAAGTGGTAAAGTAGCTCAAATATTAATAGGAGGGCAGTGTTTATTAAGAAGTACTTCTTTATTAAGAAGTTCGCAAAGTTCTTAATGAAGAAGTACGTTGCAGACTAAAATAATCTCTGGTATCACCCTCTGGGTCATGAAATTCACAGTGGTTTCTAAGCAAGTTCCTGAAACCTATCAGATGCAGCTGACATCCCTGACTTTCATTCCTCCATCACTTTCATGGCTGTGTAAGCCTCTATTAAATTAAATTTTGCCTAAAGTTGCCTCCGTGCATAGCAAACTTTAACCTAACTTAATATGTAAACAAACTGCAGCCTAACCTGAAAGTATATTTTCCCAAGAAGTAACCAAGTTTCAGCCAATGACAGCAGACAAACTTTTAGTTAATCACAGGATTCAACTGCTTAGGCATCTCCAAATAAGGCAAACACTTAGCAATAATGAATCGAGCTGTTTCTGTAGGTTACTTCTTTTTTTTTTTTTTATTTTTTGTCTATGAATACTGCCTCCCACATGGCAACTCTCTGAACCTTTACTGGTTCCGGGGCTGCCCAATTCATGAATTATTTCTTTGCTCAAATAAACTCTGCTAAATTTCATTTGTCTGAAGTTTTTCTTTTGACACCTCTAATTTATGAAATTGAAATCTTTCTTACCTGGAACACAGAGTGGCTTCTATTTTCCTACTAAATCCTGACTAATATGTCAGTGTTCTGAGAGTTTTAAAATCCAAGAGATGATACCAAAGTAAATAATTTTGTATTCACTATAAAGAACTCCACCATGCCTGAAGCAAAGCTAAGTGACTCATTGAAAAAGTGAAATACTGGGATAAAACTTAAAACTTTAATACTAATTCCTTTCTCATGGATGAACCAGCATATCCATTCCCCAAACTTTTACAAAATAGGCTTTTCTTGTCATTATCAAGTAATAAAATTATCCTGCAAGAAGTTTATCCCCCACCATCTTAATTCATTACTATTTATATCCATATAAGTATTATAATCAAAAATTCAAACTTCACTCAATATCAAGTACTCTCCTTCCATAGAATAGGCCCCCTCCAGGGAAGAAGTCTGCAATAAGAAAGAGGTATTTGGCTGGCTTCTTTTTTGTTTGTTTGTTTACCTGGTGTTAGCTGACCTATGGCCCTGCTAGATTTGATAAAAGTGGAAGAACAATTAATATGACAGAAAAAAAATCTTAATAGGCACCAATCTGAAATGTATTTCTTATGAGCATAACGAGTCAAAGCTGACTCATATAGGCATTTTTGTGGTTTCTCCAGGAACATCCCCTCCTCTGTTACTGAGTCTCTCACCAGCAGTTCTCAAAATGGGCTGAGAACACCCTAACCATCTGGGGACCTCCACGCAGGGACTTATATATTCTCTTTGCTTGGGTTCCATCAACTCTGAAAGGGTACCCCTTAGCAAGGATCCAGTATAGTCAAAGCTATTTCTCCTGCCTTCAGAACCATGCATGTGTTGGGAATATAGTTTGTTTCTAAGCTCAAGCCTCTTTTCATTTTGCTATACTGCGATAATTTTAGTCAGTGTTTCTTACCCTTTAGATTTCTGGGTGTGAGTTAGATACTTGTCCACCCTTTTATAAAACTTATAACAGACAGAGGGAACTATGTGAATGGTTTCTTTGACACCCTTACCTAACCAATTTGGTTTGAGATGGGATGGAGCACCATTCCTCCCTCATAGTTTAAAGGACTCACATCACAACACACAGACAATACTCTCCAAAGATCTCCTCCAACTTTCAGTCTCTATGTTCTCCCTGATGTTAACCCCTTCACATGTTCCAACTGCTGAGGAGACAAGGGGCACAAAACTTGTTTACAGCCATCTCCTTTACAAATCCTACCAAAGTGACTGAGTACCTTCCTCTGGTTTGTAAAGGTAATTGACAACTATATTTTGGGATCTCAGCTAAAAGTGAAAAAAGTCTAATATCCACTTACACATAAATGCAGTCAAAAGCCCAGTAGGATTTCTTTCCACATTACTAGAGAATGTGTTTTTTCCTTTTCATTCAGCATTTATTTTTCTGAATGACTTGTGTACCCTCAAATTAAGTGCAGGCAAATCTCTATATCAGAGTCTTGCAAAAAAAAAAAAAAATCTAGAATCCCTGTCTTTTTTTTTTTTCTTAAGAAACTTCCAGCACCATTCATGTCAAATCTTCCCCTGATAAATCTTGGCCACTCTTAATCCATTCTAGGTGCTGCTCAGCTGGTCTTTTCTACTTCTCTGAGAGTCGAACAACTCCTTCCTCAGCTGCTAGAGGGCAAGAGGTTTCTCCTTAGCTCTGTCCTGCTACTGCTGTCACCCACCCATGCACCTACTCAGTGTCACAGCCCCTTACCAGAGAACCCTCCCTTGTAGCCCTTCATTCCAGATTTAACAGATAAAGCACATTCATTTAGATTCCCTAGCAGCTCCTGGTTTTATCTCCTCCTCAATAAAATATTTTTCTAGTCACTTCTGTTCAAGAGTGATTTTAAGTTACATGTAAATGTGATTATCAACTAAAGACTATTTTTTAAGTATAAACTATATATTTTTATTTATAATCATATGGAAAAGGGGACAATTTAGCTTATAGGATAGTTCTTCAAAGGCATGCATACATAACATTTCAATCCTTAGAATGAAATCAAACATGGGCAGAGAGACTCAGAGTATGCATGAGAAAGCAGAAAATGTCATGAACAGAATCCATTAAGAAAGACACAAAGGCAGGTATTCAGGTTACTAGTGGACTCCAAGAATTAAGATGTTCACCTCAGCACAGAGGCAAACTGTTTGAGAGATGTCTGACTGTACATTATAAGACAATATTCCAGGACAGTGATGCATTTGGGGAAGATTTTGGTAAATGAGTAGTAGGCAGTAGGTGACAGAGCCATAACTGTAGGAAGTATTAATAAAATTTAAGGCCATAACTGAGTAGGCTAGAAATGGTGAAAATAATGGTGAAAATAAATAACAAATTGAAAGGAATTGAAACTTCAAAAACTAACCTATAGGCATATGGGGCAGCACAATTTCCCAGGTTCCAGAAATGATTCAAAGCATACAGGGTTGATGGTAAACAACAAGACAAAAGCCAAGGTGATGGAACAAGCTCAGAGTGGACACTTTAGCTAGGGATTGTTCCCCCATTTATCCTGCCAAGATCATTGATCTACACACTAGAGTAGAACATGTGAAAGAGCCCGGTTAATTAATTCTCATTTTGAAACTTACGGGGCTCTCAGAGTAGAAATCAAGAACTGATAACTTTCATAAGTATATCCTAGTATATGTGTTCTTCTAATTACAGAAATGCAGACTTTCTTGGAGCACCTCAAAACTTTCTTAGAAAAGTATCTACAAACCAACTTGTATTATTAATTAAATTTTTATTTCCTCTTTATATTGCAAGCATGAAAAAAAACTTACCCAGCAAAGCATATTTGGTCCTTTGCTCTTTTCCAGTTGATATGGCTATGTTTAATTCAGGTGTCCTCAATAGGTTACTATATCTTTCCTTTGCAATCTAGCCATTTCACTAACAAAGGCAAAAGTGTCCTACAAAGGTGGCCTCATTTCAAACTCCACATGCTGTTAACAATCTCTCATATGTGCTGAAAAGCTGATGCCTAGTGGCCTAAAATATATCATTCAAATTTGTGATGCTGTCAGTATAACAAAGTGACAAATTTCTAAAGGAATTATTAAAAGTTCCCCTCTTTCTCTATATATTTTCAAAAAATTGAACCAACTGATTTTGTATGTTAAAAAAATAAAGAGAAATTTACCTGGTAATAAAACCTTCAGACTAGTGTAGACCTCTTCCCCACTTTTCCATCCTGTGCCTGTTCTTCATCATGTGATCCAGTTTCAAAATGAGAATTAATTAACCGGGCTCTTTCACATGCTCTAAGTCTACTTACACACAGAACTATGTGATGGGTAAACAAATCATGAATCACCTTAAAATTAGATACTTAACCAGAAGTTGAATCAGACTTAAAATGCCATATGTCCTCGGTTTTAAACCCTTTCATCTACACAATGATAGCTGCGGATGCTTTCTGTTATGGTAAAACACTGAGAGAAATAAAAATATTCACATTTATAATTGGTTAAATGGAAAATAACAATGGTTTCATAGATGTTTAGTCTAATTAAATTTATTGTATTTTATCAACTATTTAGTTTTAATAGTTTTATATTTCACTTTGGCATGATCTAGTGTAGATCAATGATCTTGGCAGGATAAATGGGGGAATGATCCCTAGCTAAAGTGTCCACTCTGAGCTTGTTCCATCACCTTGGCTTTTGTCTTGTTGTTTACCATCAACCCTGTATGCTTTGAATCATTTCCGGAACCTGGGAAATTGTGCTGCCCCATATGCCTATAGGTTAGTTTTAGAAGTTTCAATTCCTTTCAATTTGTTATTTATTTTCACCATTATTTTCACCATTTCCATCCTACCCAGTTATGGCCTTAAATTTTATTAATACTTCCTATAGTTATGGCTCTGCCACTCACTACCTACTACTCATTTACCAAAATCTTCCCCAAATGCATCACTGTCCTGGAATATTGTCTTATAATGTACAGTTAGACATCTTTCAAACAGTTTGCCTCTGTGCTGAGGTGAATATCTTAATTCTTGGAGCCCACTAGTAACCTGAATATCTGCCTTTGTGTCTTTCCAATTTGTGGGATTCCATTGATAACTATTTGACCCTATCTCCCATTACTAGACTTATAAATAAATTCTTGTATTACATTAATGAGAAAGACCAGGAATAATCCAAAGTAATGGTTTTCAAGAGTCAAGGGTATATAATCTTGCAAATGAAGAAGTGAAGATTTTTTAATTAGCTTTCTCCAATAAATCAGAAAGAATATTTTTCACAAATATTTATCCTATGCTCACATTAAGAGATATTTTTAACAAAAGGGTGACCTTATTATGAAAATAAATTTACAATTTTTGTATTTGCAATACAAAAATTTGCAATTGCATGTATTTATATCATGTATCTTTTTATAAAGTTTGAAATAATTTTTGATATTTAGTCCAATTTTTTAATAGGATTAAATTAAAAATGTGTTTTTCTGTTATTTTGGAACTAGATCTCATGCCAAAGTGAAATATAAAACTATTAAAACTAAATAGTTGATAAAATACAATAAATTTAATTAGACTAAACATCTATGAAACCATTGTTATTTTCCATTTAACCAATTATAAATGTGAATATTTTTATTTCTCTCAGTGTTTTACCATAACAGAAAGCATCCACAGCTATAATTGTGTAGATGAAAGGGTTTAAAACTGAGGATATATGGCATTCTAAGTCTGATTCAACTTCTGGTTAAGTATCTAATTTTAAGGTGATTCATGATTTGTTTACTTATCACATAGTTCTGTGTGTAGGTAGACTTAGCTCATTCCATTTTGTGATTTTTTTAATAAACTTTAAAATATTTTAAGTGTCTTTCATCTTTAATATTTGATTTAATGTTTAGAAATTTATTTAACAGCATAGAGAATATAAATTCAGAATGTATGATGTAATTATTATAAATTAATTACATCTTAGGTGACTTTTAAAAGCTGGAATTTAATGCACATATATAAAAGGGAAAACCCAGTTAATATACAATAAAATTATATGAGAATTACTTAAACTTAGGCTATAAATGTAAATTACATTCTTATTAGCATATAAAACTTTCAGTATTACTGTTCTCAAGATATTTGGGTATTGCCATAAAGCATCGTTACAGCCAGAGTTAATTTTTTAAAATAAAAACAGGATTATTTTATTATTTTTTGGGTGCTACTAAAAATGTGTTTAATTAACTTCTTAAAAATAATTATTATCAAATGGAAATTACAAATGGACATTATCAGCATTGCCTAAACATTTTGTTATAAACATAGTGATATATGTACAGTTATACCTGTATATATGTTATGTACTATGTACACATAAATAACAATTGATCAATATATTAACATCAACCTTTAAATAAATTTTTTAACAGTTGACAGTTACATATATTAGGATCTGTTTTAATTAAAAAATACTCATATGGCTAAAACAGAACATTTGAGATCATAAAGTTTTCATGGTACTGATATTTAATGGCAGAATTCCATAACAGATATTTTAGCACAAATTGAGAGATCAAACATAAATATTTTACTTAAAATAAAACAGGCATTTAAAATTGTATGTGTAATAATCACTGCACTTAAAGCATTTTCTTTTATTTTATAAATTAATCTATAGGCTTAGTCATGATATTTTCTTATTTGTGACCAAAGTGAGACTGTGTTTTACTAATCAATTGAAGAGCACAAAATTATTCTAAATCTATTTAAATTTTTAAAAATAAATTACTATGTTTATACCTATTTCTAAGAAAATGTGTATTACAAATATGCTCAGTAATCACTAGTTTGTACTACAATTTGCTTTCAAATATTATTTTCATAGCTACAACTAACTTAACTAATAGTAATAGAAAATCAAGTAGAAGTCATTGCTTGAGCTATAGATTCTGTAGACAAGTTTGAAAAATAAATTTAACAAATAAATTGATGACAGCAGTAAAAAATGTGCAAATATAAGTAAGAGGCAGAAGAGAGTCTTGCATGTTTATAATGCATAAGGCAAAATTTGTGACACTCAGATATTTGTGATGCTCCTTTGATTTTGTAAATAAAAATTTCTACTCTTATGCTTTTCTTACTCATCCTTGTTTCATTTTCGACTTTTCTTATCCTCAGAAGTTCTTGAATATCAGTATTTCCTGAATTTGAGTCCCATATTCACTTCTCTTTGTATGTTTTCCTTTGATAATCATGATGCTATTTTAGTCAGGGTTAAATTGAACATGACTTTGTTAAATAGTTGCTCATAGAATCCTGCTTACAGCAGGAGTCCAAAAGAACCAATCATTTGCAAAAGAGGCCAGATAAAAGAAAAACCTTGACAAAAGAATAATTAGCTGGGGATTTCACTACTTTGTCATTGTGGGACACTGGCCGACTCTTCAGTCGCTATGAATGTCATAAACCTGCCTGTGTAGTAGTCCCTCAAGATTTAAAGTCTTCTGCGGGACCATTAAGTTGGCCATGCTTGGGTCACAAAGCCTTGCCTCAAATATCCAGGGTGACTAAAAGAAAGACTTCCATTCTTTCAAGATAATTGTGGCCATATAGTCTCCTAATTTTCTATCTGCTATTGTTTTCTCCTCGACTTCCTAATAAGCACTGAAATTTATGGTCTTACATAGATAACTAATATCCCCAATGATTCCTTTTTTCTCACACTTGAGTTTACATATTTAATTAATATTTACCTGAGGTAGGTACAGGGATCTTAATTATGAATAAGAAGTTGTCCTTGCCAGAGAGGAGATCACAATCAATAGGAGAGCCCACACATTGAGTTCTACTCTCCTGTGATAAATGCAATTCTAAACACAGAAATATTGCTATACAAATTCAGATGGGGAAGGATTCGGTGACAAATATGTTAGAAGACATCCTAATTCTTTCTACTCTTGTTTCTACCCCTCCTTGACCTTACTACCTCCAGTCCATTCATCCTACACTTTATTGTAAGAATGTTCTTTCTATAGGATAGCAGCATCATACTACTTTCTGTTCAAAGGCCTTAGTTGTTCCTTTTTCACAACTACAGAATGAAATCTAGTCTTTATCACTCGATTTGAAGTAATACAAGATTTATCTGCCATTTCCCATTATAACCTTAATGTTAATCAAAATTCTGAATCTTCAGGAACACCAAATTTCAAGTACCTGAATTAGTATCTTTACTCACATTTTGCACTTTACCTATAATATACCTCTTTCAATTGTTGCTGTAGAAATCCTATAGATATCAATACTTCAAATAACCTGATGAGTTAAAGCCTTTTGTGGTTGCCTTCACCTGAGGAATTTTCTTTAATGTTATTCATTAGCTATCCATGTCCATTATCCATTTAGCATTTAATCATTTGTTACCGGGACAGTGACAATATTTTCTTCTTATTTTCTTCTCAGTGTCTCATAAAGATAGTAGATGCTGCAAGTTTATAGGTCTCAAAATTCAAAAGTAAATGAATACTTCTCTCCCTGCTTAACATACTAATGTATCATTTCAATTATCTTCATAGAGTATCATTTTAAATAAAAAGTAAACTATTCATTTTATTTATTTTTGTTGTTGCTGTGATTGCCCTTGGGGTCTTCTTTATAAATTATTTGCCTAGGCCAATATCTAGAAGAGTTTTTCCAACATTTTATTCCAGAATTCTTACAGTTTCACATTTTATATTTAAATCTGTTTGCCATCTTGAATTAATTTTTATGAGTGGGAAAAGATATGGATCCTGTTTCAATCTTCTACATGTTGCTATCCAAATTTTCCAGCACCATTTATTGAATAGGGATTCTTTTCCCCAGTATATATTGCTGTCTACTTTGTCAAAGATAGCAATATGTGGATGGTTTTATATCTGGGTTCTCTATACAGTTTCATTGGTCTATGTCTCTATTTTTGTGCCAGTACCATACTGTGCTTCTGCACAGCCAAGGAAACAATCAATAGAGCAAATAGACAACCTATAGAATGTGAGAAAATAATTTCCATGCTTTATATCCAATAAAGGGCTAATAACTAGAATCTGCAAAGAACTCAAGCAATTTAGCAAGAAAAAATGAAACAAGCCCATTAAAATGTGGGTAAAAGACATGAACAGAAACTTTTCAAAAGAAGATAAACTAATGACTAATAAACATATAAAAATTCTCAATGTCACTAACCATCAGAGAAATGCAAATCAAAACCACGGTGAGATATCACCTAACCCCAATGAAAATGGATTTTATTGAAACCTCCCAAAAAAATAGATGCCGGCATGGATGCAGAGAGAAAGGAACACTTATGCACTATTAGTGGGACTAACTAATTAGGACTGTTAGGACTAACTAACAAACTAATGCAACCTCTGTGGAAAATAGTATAGAGATTCCTCAAAGAACTAAAAGTGGACCTACCATTTGACCCAACAATCCCATTACTGGTGTTTATCCAAAGCAAAAGAAGTCATTTTATCAAAAAGACATTTGTACTCAAATGTTTATTGTTACACAATTCACAATCACAAAGATGTGGAATCAACCCAAGTACCCATCAATTCATGAGTGAATTAAAGAAATGTGATACATATACACCATGGAGTACTAAGCCATAAAAAAATGAATTAATACCTTTTGCAATATCTGGATGGAACTTGAAACCATCCTCTTAAGTGAAGTATCTCAAGAATGAAAAAACAAACATAATATGTACTCATTATTAAATTGGAATTAACTGATCAGCACTTGTATGCATAGATGAAAGTAAAATTTAATGAAAATCATGCAGGTTGGGTGGGGAGGAGGGGATGGGTGAAATCATACCTATCAGGTACAATGCACACTATCTGGGGGATGGGCACACTTACAACTTTGACTCAAGGAGTCCAAAAGCAACCCATGTAACAAAAATATTTGTACCTCCATAATATTCTGAAATAAATAAATAAACTGAAAAAGTAAACTGTTCAATGAATAGCAACAGAGTATTTGGATAAAGAAAAGAAAAACAGTGCTTTATACAATGATAATTTTACCAATTTATAAATTTTTATGGGTAGAGAACAGAGCATCTTGCATATAGTTAATCCATTTTTAATTTAATTATGTACTCTTTCATGAATTCTATATTACCTATCATAAAATTGTCTACCTAGCTATTTTATAATTAAAATTAAATTGAATTGCCTAATAGGTTTAAGACATACAAGTACCTTATAGTAAAACTATATCAAAGCATTGTTATAGAAGTATAAATAGTAAAAACAAGTACTATGTAGGGATATTTGGGTCATTCCTACTTAGGTTTCCTCTTGTCCTCTAAGTAGAATCAATGTGACCCAGTACTAGAAATTACATATCCACTGCTTTTCTAAGCTGTCTTTATTTTTCAGATAAATTATTTAAAAAAAAAAACAAACCATGTGCAAGTATGACAATTTAGAGTAGATAAAATGGAGTGTTTTAGTATTTTTCTTAGCATTGTTTTACACGTCATATTAGAACATGTTGAACGCTAAAACATCCGTGTTCTATTAATTTACAGACTGCATTTTTAAGCTGTTTGCAGCTTCTTACTTCTGTGTTCCCTATCTTTCCTAGTAAAATCCCTATACCTGTGTTTTGTTTTCTTCTCTCACTCTTTTTTCACATTGTTTAAACCTCTTTTATAGACTTGTTCCATCTATTATGACCTATCATTTCCTTATATTCTCCCTTTGCCATTTTCTTCTCACTTTCCTCAAATATCTCAGATCAATTACATCTTAATTTTCAACCTTGTCTCTTTCCCAAGACATTGATTTTCTTGTCTTTTAACTCATTTCTTAACTTCTTCTTCTTCCTTTCTAACCTCAATCCAGGGCAGTCTAGTGGCTGCCTCCCCATACCTCCAGAACCTCAGCACACAGAACTTTCTCTGACAAGGCTCACCATCTTCATTCCCCAAATCAGTGGTGTTACCAAATTCTTATTTTGATTAAGTCCTACTATAGTTTTTATTACCTGCTTCTAAGATCCGTTGCCTACTTTGGCTGGCGCTATTCATTCCACCTACTCCTCCTAACTCTTGTAACATTATTTGTTGGTGGTGTTTTGCATTGACTTCTCTCCTACAGAAAAAAAGTATATTCTAACTCTTTAGAATTTTATTATAAATACAGGTCTTCACTATAACCAGTAGAACCCAACTCTGGGTAATTTATTAAATGTACATGCATATGTACACATATTTGGATGTGTATATGTATATACATGTATGTTTGTGTATGTGAATAATTCTGTATATACATGTGTAGATACGCACATATATAATTGAAAGGGGCATTTATCAGAAAGATGTTAAAGGGGAAAAGTAAAAAATTTTCAGAAAGGACGAGATACAGAAAAGTATAGAACAATTAGAGGGAACTATTGGTGGTTTCTTCAGATACTGCCATTCCTATGATCCTGTTCCAAATATTTTTAAGTATTCATGTCCTTCACCTAAAAGTGCACATATTAGGAAGCTAGCATCTGATATGCACAGCTAAGGTCAGGAGAGGTGACATGTTTTAACGCCCCCCAAAATTTAGTATCTGAGGGCTAAGTCACAAAAACAAAATCTGATTTTTTTAAAAGAATAAGGAGAAACAGATACTAGATAGACAGAAATAGGAGTTATCCACTGCCTGTGCCTTTCCCTGTCCTCTCAGAAAATGTCCTGGCTCTGACAGGATGTGAAGAGGAAGGGGAGTCAGGAAGGCTGCCTGAGGCACTGTTCATGTCCTAGAATCACTGGGACCCAGAGTCCTGTACATCATTTCATCTCTGGTCAAAGTCACAACATAAATATGACTAACAAGGGGAAACTACATAGTGACAGTCTGATAATGGACACTCAGTTATTATGTATCATACTAAATGCATTAAACCAAATATGAAGAACATTGTTCATTTCCCAGACCCTTTTGGTTGTGTTCTACTCTTTGTCATAAATCATCCTGAGATTTTTCTCCTAAAAGGTACATTAACAGACAAATAAGAAGGAAGCAAACAAATTTTGTTTTTATTATGGAGAATGCCTCCGTTTGGATCAAATGTTCAACTTCCTTATACAAGTACATGTATATATTGTTGTGGTGGCTTTTTCTTCTCTTTCATGGAAACTTGAGTTATCAACTACATTATGACCTTAATTGGACAAGGCAAATAGTTTTATATAAAAAGATTACTGTTTGTTGGTAGAGATTATGTTTTGCTTGAATAACAATCTTTTTGCTTACTATGTAACATAGTTCAGGTCTTTAAAATCAACCACTAATTTTCCCTATTTTTGCCACTCAGAATTAGAAAAGAACATGAGAGGAGAGTAGGAGGACAGAAAAGACGAATCCAATGCACTACCCAAGGAAGAATGGAGTCTAGATGCCTGAATGTGGCCCTAGGTGGGAAGTCAAGTGGGATTGTTATGACACAGAGCTGGTGATCACTCTGTGCAGCTGTCTTAAGCATTATCAGAGAGAAAGGGTGCTGTTTCTAAGATGTTCTAGAAATAATCTTTACTAATTATGTCTTTGCCTTTCCCTGGTGATGGTTAGAGGCATGCCCTTCCCCTCTACAATGCTTACCGTGTCCTTTAGTTGTGAGTTTACCACCCAAATCCCTAATCCCTGGAGAATATTACTATAATGTGACACCATAGTACTAATCACTGCCATCAAGTCATGAGTGGATTATTATTATTATCATTATTATTATTATTATTATTGCCCTGTCATCTGGGCTACAGTGCCATGAGGTCAGCCTAGCTCACAACAACCTCAAACTCCTGGGCTAAAGTCACCCTCCTGCCTCAGCCTCCCGAGTAGCTGGGACTACAGGTGTACACCACCATGCCTGGCTAATTTTTTCTATTTTTAGTAGAGATAGGGCCTCACTCTTGCTCAGGCTAGTCTCCAACTCAAGCGATCCTCCTGCCTTGATCTCCCAAAGTGCTAGGATTATAGGTGTGAGCCACCATGCAAATATATTTAAAATTTGAATATGACCTATGATTTTAAAAAATAAAATCTAGAGCAATTCACTTTTTATGCATTGCTAATCATATTTTTAATCAGATTTTATATAGGGATATTTTTATAGTTGTGTTTTTAATAAATTCTGGATTTTTAAGCATTGTATAATAATTTCATATATCTTTTTTCTCTTTTTCATTTTTTTATTCATTTCATATATCTTTATCTTCATGCAGAAGCTAAACAAGCATTCAAGAATAACTTTTTAGAATTTTAAAGAGTCACATATATTATGTAAAAAATAAAATTTTGATAATGGCATTATGTAAAAAACAATGTGGTACAGTATTAAAGGTTTTTATAAAAAGAAATTTAAAAAAATAAATTTTCAACATTTTTGCTAATAATTTCACTCTTTCATGTTATGAATACTACTTTAATGTAAATATTCCTGGTAAAGTATATTTTCATTAACGTTTCCAAAAGTAACATAGGATCTGAAAGTTAGTTATAAATGTTTTTATTAAAAAATATTCTATGAAATTTTGTGTAGTCATTATCTCACTGTGTGACATTCTACCTCCAGTGCTTTTTAAGATCTAAAGAGTTTGAATTTATCTTTTCCATTTTTCCTCAAAGGGGTCTTTAAATTATTACTACCAGTCTGCAATCATTTACTGCTAGACTAAATTTCCTACTGAGTAGATTTGAATATGCATTATAGCAATTGGGAGAACAAAATAATAAAATAAATGAAAAAGGGATTGATTCCCAGTATTCGTTGTAAAAAAATAAATAAATAATGCCCTCATTAAAATTTGTATGGGAGATGGGAATTACACACTCCTATCTTCATGAAAATGCTCTTGCCAGTGTTACTCCAAAGGTAGTATTAACAAAAGTTTGCCGTTATATATTTTTCCTTTTTCTTCTGTGCATTATTACAAATACCATATACATAATTGTTACCATTCTAGAACAGAACAATAGCCATCTGTTCATGAAGATTTTGTATGATAGAGAGTTGCTCTTGAGAAAGACTCAGCCCCCTTGATATATATAATTGAAAAATACTGTTTCACCACAGGGAAATTACCGTACACCACACCATTTGCATTAACGCGTGCCCTGTAGAATTGAAGTTGATTATTATTTTAATGTAGCCATGATGGCAGTCTCTATATTTTCCCAACCACATTAATTCTATTGAATACAATTAAAGTCTGTTCCCATAACGACCATGAGTGGAGGGAAGAACTACAGTACAAGTCAATGCCACACTTTAAAGAACACTGTAATTTCAAAGAGGAGATGGTGGGAGTGGGTGGGGGGAATTCAATAGCCACGGAGAGAAGCCTAGGAATCTGCAACCTCAGACTGCACATTAAGAAACCTCTTGCTACATTGTCAGGCAGACAAGTCACGAAGAAGCAATTATTTCCAGCATGAAATTCAACTATTTCAGGAAATACAATGCCTTCAATTTTTATATAAACATGCAAAACATTTTTAAATCTAAAATTTGAGGATGAAGGAATAGCCACGGTGGTTTAAACAGCATCAAACTAGGGACTTACCAGAGCTCTGTATTTGTAACATTGTAATTTTGTAATTTGAAATTAAAATTTAAAACAATACTTTTCTTCTTTTCAAATGCCTTAACAAAAGTTCCAGCCTCTTTCAGCAGGAGGAGATAGAGATGATTTATGTAGGAGACAGAAGAAATGATATTTTGTTTATCTGTTTTGAGAAGTTAACAAAAACCTTCCTTGAGAATAACCCAGAAAAACAAATAAGCTATGGATAAAATCAGGAAAATAGCAGCTGAGGTCGCAGCTTTTAACCTAAAGGTGCCAGTAAGGAGATTAACTTTCTTTCTCTGAAGAACAGTTTGAGTCATGCCAAAACTGATGAGGCCGAAGGCTTGGAGGAGAGCCTACATAGCAATAGGCAAGTAATACTTAACACTAGTGATGACTTAAGCTTTAATGCACTGTAATGTAATTCACGTAAACAAAAGCTCTTTGGAGTCCTCAATAATTTTTAAGAGTATAGGAGAGTCCTCAGACCAATAAGATTAAAAACCACTAGCCTAAGATCCAAAATCTCATAAAAATGCAGCAGGCACTTGAGCCCAAGCCTAAAGAAAAATAATACTTAGTAAAACAGCTCATGCCACTTAGGTGGTTATCATTTCTCCTTAGTCATATAATCTTATGTCTTGAAGAAAAATTAGAACTCATTCTTACATAAATGATTCATTTTTAGAATGGGGAAAATGAGACCCAGAATACAAACATCTGCCTAGTATTTAACATTGGAAAAATAATTCTTAATCCTTGATCCTAAGGCAATGCTATCTTAGTTATTCTACATTGTTGTATTTGGAATTTTTATTTTTCTTTAGCTTTAAATGGATGTTATTTCATTGTTTTAATCAATGCTGAGGTAACTAAAAGCAACAAGATCAAATTATTTGCTTGTTGGAATATTTCATTAATATGAATATATAGTTTTTGCACATGTATTTTCTCCATTTAAAATAATGTTTTATAAGAAGCAATAAAACTTGATTTTTGTTATATAGTAGTTTATACCAGTTTCATTAAATTTTCTATGAGTTGTACCTCTGCTCACAGGAAAACATACAGACATTCACAATGTCAGACACTCAAACTGCTAGAGCAGTAGAAAGCACAATCTAACTTCAGTAAGGCTAAAAAAACACTTTGTCATTCCATTCAAAAACATTCTCAAGTGTCAAAGCCCATTACATTGCTTTATCACTCCACTTAAAAGTGTACTTGTCTGTGAGGCCTTTGCTTCGGAAAAGAACAGAATTTACCAGTGAAATTTTTTTTTCTAAATTTGGGGATAAAGAAAAGAGTAAGAATCTCTGCCCCCCTCGAAGTTTCTAAATATTTATGTCTTCCTGACTTGAGAGAATCTCAGGATTTTAGAATTACTTAGTTCCAGCATAGCATTATCCAGTTGATTTTTATTATACTATATACTAGGAAACAAGACATTTTCAATTTGAAAAAATAATGCGGTTGCTGTATTAAAATCAAAAGGTACTTTCTTCTCTCTATAGCTTTACCAGAAAGTTGACTTATATCATGGATGGTCCCCTCTATATTACATTGCATTTTTGGGGAATGAATAATTTTATTAACTAGCCTGAATTTTTTATAATTTTTTATGTTTTGAATTTATTGCTTCACTCCAGTCATACAATAGAGCTATGAAAACTTCATTTTCTTCTCTCATCAGCTTTTAAGCAGGTAGTCTTCTTTAAAAACATAATTTTACATTATTTCTACTATTAATAAATTTTCATAGGTTAATTCATTGTCAAATATTTTTGGTAACAAGATAAATGATTACTTTGGTTATCAGTATCATATTACCATGAAACAATTTAATTTAACTGAACTTTTTATAATAATTTTTATAGTATGGGATTTTTACAAAGTACCAAAGATTTTTCATGTTTAAGTGAATGACTCAACAACTGAAACACTAGCTATCAATTCAACCTTAAATTTTCTATGTGAAGTGAGGTAGAGATTACAAGAAAAGATGGGGTACTTTTGTTGAACCTGAATATAATTTCCATGTTATGTTCATGTTTCACAAGTGTATAAGAAAGGAGATATTTTAAAATGTATGAATAGAATTATAAGGTAGAATCTGTGGAATAATTAACCAATTCAAATACTATATTTTTACTCTCATCTTTGCAGAAATTAAATGAATAGCTTCTTGTTTGCTAGACCCAATGACACACATATTTTTTGATTATTAGAACCCTTATTCCAATAGAGACAAAAAAGCAAGGTAGGGTAGGGTGGTGGTATCATTTTTCTTCTATCTACTACTCTAATTTCAGCCCAACATCTAGGATGCTTCAGCTCCTCTCCTTATCAGTTGTTGGGGAACATGAGCAATTCTATTTTTTTAGCTTCCATTTTTGTCAATATTATTAATTGTTCCTCCATAAGAATAGGTAAAATTGAATGAAGATTCATTGCCCTTCTTTCCTTTATGATACAGGTCAATGCTTACTTCCATGTGTCACGCACTCTTGTTCTTTTCAGTTCCTCTTAGACTTGACAGTCTTCAGATATACAGCCCTAGTGCTTTTAATCTCTAGGCAGGAGACTTCTTGAGCAAGCCATCATCCTGGTCAGGCTGCACAGCAGGGGTGAGATGAATTATGGGGTCAGGGACCATTTTCCAGCCTTTCTACCCACAACTTGAAGGTGAATGAAATGCAGTGAGCCTAGTTATCATGAATTTAAAGGTGGGAGGTCAAAGACACAACTGTGATCTCCATTTGTGCTATCCAGCATTGTCAGGAAACTAGTACTGTAATAGAACCAATTCTTGAATATGTTTTTGTCTCTTGGGGCTTCTACCCAGTGTTTAAAACAACAGAGGGCAAGAGGAATTTGTAATTGGACACCCAAGAACCAGCAGCAAGCAAATAACCAAGTTAGAGGGGAGAACAAAGCCAAGTGTTGTTGTTTTTTTCACATATGACAGTTTTTAAAAATCAGTTAAATTTTAAGTTATAATGAAGTGATACTAAAGTCTGAGTTGTTCAAATTAATGTGTCCATTATTTATTTTAAAACTTATGATAATTAGAAATTATTTTGGCTTTGCAAATCTCCAAATCTGACAGCATGCCGTTTTCTTTCTGTCTATGACAACAGGGAAAATAAGCAACAGAACATATATTTCTAGTCCAGATCAAGACTTTTTTCTTGTTAACATTTTGATGCATTAAATAATTCCATGCCTTGATTTTTAGGCTATCTTAATATTTACAGTAAGAAAGCAGGAATTTGTTTTTCCAATATGCAGTTGTTATTAAGGCTCCTTGAGTTAACTCACACTGTGCATTAGAAAAGCTAATCATCGTGAGATTTCAAAAAAGGCAGTCAATACACTTGTTCTCCTATGTGGTTGTATTAAATGGTTTCTAGTAAATTATTACTCCCCAGACACAGAAATCATTATAGGTCAGGTGTTTCAGAGCTTTGTCGTCACCAATCTGGAAGATCAACACTAAATTCTCCATGTAAGAGTTAGATTGGTGAATGGAAAATATCAGGGAAAAATATTATTTAAAAAATCATGAGCTCAATCTTCCCAGGGATATCCAGTTTAAATTAATTGTGAGGTGATGTGCATGGGTGTTTAGGACTGTAGTGATGAATCATGTGGCTTTAGACAGCTAATGTTTGGTTTTATCATTTTACTTATATATATGATTCTGTCAAGAGAAGCATATCTCCCTTGTCAGATTTCACGCTTATAAAAATACTTTGGAAATAAACAGGAATGATAGACAAAGGTGGCAAATCCCCACTTAGATTATGAAAAATGAGACCATTCAGTAATGAAATGAAATTAAAATAATCATGACATTGTTCACTTTATTTTAAAAAACATTTTAAAAAGTTACATTAAGACAATAGAATTAATTGGAAATTTAGATAAAAATTAAAAATAATGTATGACAGAAAAATCCTTGAAAATTATAATTTATAAATTATTATTTTTTAAATTTTTACTCAGTAAAACTGGAGAAATACCTTAGTATTTATTAGGTAAAGCAGTTTTAAGTCAGGAAAACATGGGACGTTAAGTTGCTTTGAAATGATCCTTTGATAAGACATTCACTGTTCAGCAGAGTGTTATAATGGATTTATAAATCATTCAATTTCATTGTGCTAACATGGACATGAGCTTTCAAATGTGAATAACAAAAATGTGTCCCCTCAAAATCATAGCTATACATGTTTTTGCCTTTAATGTAAGATTAGAAATAACTCAGTTTTATCATTAAGCTATCACATTTAGGAAATAGTTGATTTTGAAATCAAATATCAAAAAAATATTTTTATCTTTGTCATTCAATTTTAATTTAGGAGAGATGAATCATAGGCATAGAGTGGTAAAATGCGGGTTTCTGAAAATGAAAATATTGATTTTTACAGTAAATTTAGTGTGTGAAGTTAAATGTCCCATAACCAAAGTTTCTATAATTCACTTACATCAATGTTAAAATGCAATTTGATTGTGCTTTACTGAGATACTTTTATATATATTATTTCAATCTTCATACTAATTCTGTGAGATAGAAATTTCTGTCTTAAAAGTGAGAAAATAGAGTGGAGAGATTATGCTTGATCAGTTTACACTGTGAGCGAGTTGCCAAGATGGTGTTGCAAGGATCACATTTCCTGATTTCAAAGCTATCACTTATTTCAACCTACCACAGTCCTGAATAGCAATGATTCTAAAGCTAACCAGCATACTGAGGTGCCTTCAACAATGGCAAATAATGCATTAGGTTATTATTTATCAGTTAGTTTTATTACACTAAAAAAAAAGCTCACATCACAGTGTTGATAATTAAAGTTTTTATGTCATTATAGTTCATGGAATCAACTGAATAGCTCATGGATTGCCTTTAACACTTCTCAGATTATTAAAATAAAGTTGGAAGGGAATCCCAGAGGGCCCAAGAGTTTACTTGATATGCATATCTTTTTTTCTTAACCTGGTTTAGAAATTATCCCTACACATGACAACTCAATGCTTATACATTTCTGAAACCACACAAATTAAAAAGACAAGTGACTATCATAAGGAGGGTGGAGGGATTTTGCAATTGCAGTCTTCTGAAAATAAGACTGGCCAGAGTGGGCTTATGATAAAAGTCACAAAAGAGTTAATAAAAATTGAAACAGAAATAAAAGTCATAAAAAAAAGAAGCATGCATGCCAACTGTGAGGACCACATATAATTATTAGTAGCTCTGAATTTTCTAGCCTTCAGGAAAAGGAAGAAAAAGTTATGGGAATGTCAATATCCAAAAAGGAATCGATGGTAAAATATATCCCAATCCAACATTATTATGCATCTCTACTCTTAGAGTCTTGCAGCAGCCCCATAACTGAACATTAACTCAACAATAATAATTAAGCATACGCTATTTGCATGAATTTGTTGTAAGTACTAAAAATACAAGAATTTCAAAGCACAAAAACAGCCTATTTCACTAAGAAATTCACAAACAATTCATCTCATAAATCCGAGGTGCTGTTCCCCTTCAAGTCCATTATGTACTATTCTTGGTCCATGGAGTAAAACTGACACTCTTTAGCTCCGCATCCCAAGTCCTTTATGACCTGCCCTGACAGTGCCTTTTCAATCTCAACACCTGCTAATCTTTCTTATTAACTACATGGAATTTCTTTCTTAATCACACATGCCTTTCTTCACTGTTTACCTTTCATATCTGTGCTTTTGCAAAAGTTATAATATCTGTCTCTAAGGCCCCTTCTTGTTCTTCTACCTACAAATATTTATTCATGATTAAAACCTTGCCAAATGTCACCTCTTGCTGTAGACCTCTTCCTGAATCTCCCAGAAGTTAGTCTTCCCTGCCTTCCCTTGCTCTTCCTAGCATCAGCTCTCCCTGGGTTTCTCCCCAGCTTGAGAGCATTACTGAGCATCCAGTGCTGACTCTGGATCTCGTGGTGGTCAGTCAGTATTTCTTTGACAAATAAATGAACAGCAATTTTTTTCTTCATGATAAATTCTAGCAAAAAATTGTCAGGTGGGTCCTTACACTGGGGTCATTCAGCATCATAACAGATGTGTCAATGATGAGTTTTTCTAAATGGAAGAGTAATTTTAAAATATTCTAATTTCATTTAAGTCCTCTAGAATTTGATGAAATAATTATAAAATCAAGGATAATGATCATTCTGAGGACAAAGGCAATCCATTTCAAGAATGTAGCATGTCAGACTTCTAGCCAGATGTAAGGATAGACTTCAGCATACCTGCAGGAGGGAAGGAAGGTCAAGGGCCTCAACTCCCTCTCTTAAATATTACTGAGCTTTTAATAATTCAGAACCAAGGCCATTCTCTAGGTTGGAGACTTTATGTTATTACTGCCTCATGTTGCTGTTCAGGACAAGTATTTGATAGGCAAAATATTGTAACAGTTTGAACACTAAATTATAAGAGTTAGCTGAATCTGTGACCCTGACCTCAAATCCCAGGCTAGGAGAGTTACCTGTAAACCCATTAAACCCTTTCTGAGAAACTGTTACTAAATATCACTGGAACACTTTGATTCCATAGAAACAGTTTTGGAAAAGCATAAAAACAAGAATTTTCTCAAAAAGCATCATCACATTCACCTAAGAATGAGTAATCCTTGATTCAGTGCCTTCAGAGTTTTATAACATAAAGCTTTGAAACGGTGATTTGACCTGGATTTTTTTTTTCTTCAAATCAAGCCAGCTTCCTCAGGCTTAGAAAACACATCCCAAGGACTATCTGCCTTTCAACTGCCTAGTGTACCTGCCAAGGGAATTTAGTTGCCAAATGCTTCCATAGGTACCTGAAGAAACTGGCTCACTTTGTAAAATTATTTCATATTGACTGTTCTATTAAGTAAACTATCTAAAAAAGGAAAAACAATTAAGTTTTGACAGATGTATATGTTTTATCTTGACAGAGTGAAATAACTAAATTTTTAAACTTATAATAATATTTGATTAATATAATTCCATAATAATCATATCAGTAATCTAAAGGAGATAGTTATGTCCCAATATATTATGGCAAGAGAAATGAAGTTAACCTCATCTAAAAACAGTGGCAGATCATTAAGAACTTACATTGCTGATAAGGAGCTAAAATAGCTCAGATTTATGCCATGGGAAACTATGCTTCCATGCACTATAAAAATATTCCTGCCTACCTTTGTCCTTGCAATAATTTTAAATTACTAGGGTGCAGAAATATCAGGGATCTATTTTAATCTGATTTAGTTTTAATCAAATAAGATTTTTTTCATTGTTTCAAAGACTTGATGGATTAAATAATATTGCAGTTTTCCTGTAAAGGTCCAGAACATGCCAAAAAAGCAAAAAAAAAAAAAAAACCTGTCAATAGCAGAGAAACATTTGCCTAACATCAATTTACTCCTAATGTAAAATTTAGACCTGCATTTTCTTTTCTGAAAAATAGACATATAAATAGAAAAGAAGTATTTTGAAAATGAGGAAATTGTAAATATGGAAGGAATTGAAGGTTAATCTTTAAAAAAATACCAGGCTCTGCCTAGTTCTGCCCCTTTCTTTTAAACCTTTAATCTTGTCACTCATTCTTATATAACCACCCTCACCATATAGGGGACACTAACACAAATATAGGATAACCATAAATATAATAATTATAGCTAGCACTTGTATAGCACTGCTGTAAGCACTTAACATATATTCACCCACTTGATATTTATGACAACACCATGAGATTGGTGCTATATTATCACTGTTTTGTAGATCAGGCAATTGATACACAAAGGTTAAGTAATTAGCCCAATTTCCAGAGCTAATGCATGCAAGAGCCACTCTGCACCCTGACAGTCTGGTGCCAGGATTTGTGTGGGCACTCAAGGTAGAGGGGCAACAAAAGGAAGTGAGGTCCCTGTTAGACTTTTGCCTTCTTATCCTTTTATGCCAAGGATGCTCACCTGCCCATTTACAATAATATTTAGTCACTCCACACACATGCCCTGAAAACATGCCTTTGCATTTATCCTCACAATCTTCTGATCAGTGACCAATGATACTTATTTAATTTTCATTCTTTGAAATCTATGAAATTTTGAAATCTATGAAGTTTTCTTAAAAACATTTTTTTCTAAACTTTGGGTATCTATCAGAAAGACTGGATTAAGGCCCATTCCTTCCTTACCAAAATGGCATATTCAGTTAATAGAAATTCACCTTTCCGTGATGAATATTTTAGTCTTTTTTTTCACAAGAATGTTCTCAGAACTTTATTTTATTTTCAATTATCTAAGATATATTTTATGTGTGTGTGACATAGATATTCATAATTTTATAAAATATGGGACTAAATTACAGAAAAAAACATGAAACTTTTTGCTTTCTGTGTTTTAGGTATAATCAACTCTAATGATTTGTTGTTATTCTTCAGTATTTTCAGGTACAATATTTTATTTCAGTATTTAATAGCCAAAAACACCACAGGGTAAATGGGATAGATATTTGTTCTCCTGTTTCAGTTATATTGAATACTGTTTAGATAAATGGCAATATGCCATTGTGCTACTCCTTTTTTTTTTCCTTAGGAAGTAATACACTGATTCATAGGATATTAATGACTGTTTTTTTCTGAATTCCCAAGCAATGAAGCTAATGAATAAAAATTAAAATAGTTTAGAATTTAGAAGTGAAGATGAGGGAGAGAAATTTTAGGGCTTTTTTTTATTCTCCCCAAATAATAATGGCCTACCTAAACAAACGAAATAAAAAGTAATTGTGCCAATGTCAATCTGTTATTTTAGCAAGCGCAATAAGCAAATTGGTGCTCTGCGCAGTTAACATAATCAATGTTATGCAATCAATAATGAAAACAGCCAAAAACACTGACTAAACCTTGCCATGGTCAATTTAGTCCCATCATCTTGACACAATCACATTGGTTTTCTAAAACGGTTTTCTTCCTGCTGGATGCTCTGAGAACATAAAATAATCCATTTAAGGCTTTGTAGTAACAGTTCACCTAACTCTGCATTTGAATTAAAATGTTTATGCATCTTCCACTAATTCACTACCAGAAGGACTTACTTCCTCAAACATAATAAATTGGGGTTAATCAATGTAATAAACTTAACATCACAACTTCCTTTTGATATACAGTGTGAATATATTTTAACTACTATATTGGTACTTAGTTGACACAAAACAACTTTGCCATACTTACACAATTTTTTCCTGTGAGAAATATACACTATTTGAATGTGTGATTAAACCTTTTGCAATCAGAGCATTTGATTAACAAGAAAAAATATAATTCTAATACAAATTCTAATTCTATTTTTAGAGCTGCAAAAATGTGCAAGTGCATGAATGTCAGCCTAAATGCAGCTTCGTATTTATATTATGGAGATTTTGTTTTACCTAGAGCAAATGCAAATTTGTTGTACCTAGGAACTTGTCAAAGAGCAAACATAAATAAGTACCATGAAGCAGGAAAATTATGGCCCTTCAAAATTAATAAAATTTTGCAAATGTGCTATTAAACAAAAAATACCTAGAGCAGTTATATTAATATTTTATCTAAATATTAATCATTTGGAATATTTAATTCAAAATTCTTAAAATACTAGAATTGTTTAATATGAGTAACAAATATATCATTTAAAATTATAGATAAGGTGAATATTGACATATGTGTAATTCTTAGACTGATTTTTATTAGTTGAAACTTTAATAGTCATCATTTATAATTCTGAAAGAATTAGTATGGTGGTCATTTTGTACTTCTTAAATTCCCCTTCATAAATGAAAATCAAACTCTCACAGTTGCTGCAATACTGCTACAAAAACTCTTCACCTGTAAGCTTACCATAAAGATCACAGAGCTGCCTAAACCCAGGTCAGGCCTCAGTCCTGGGGCAACCCTCATCTGAGTCCTCCAGAGATCCGACTTCAATTGTCTTTTTATATTCTCTGCTAATCAATCTTCTTATACAAGCTTCAAAAGAAACCGTGGAATGTGTTAGTTCCCATTTATCTTCATCTATTGTAAACATATTTTAAAGACTTAAAAATAGTAAAACTTGTATTGAACTTTTGGCTAAACAAATGCAACTAAATGAATTTTGCTATAATTTCATATGATAATTTATTCTAATTTATAATTAGGTAAAAATTAGGAAAGCTCATATTATATTTATATATTATTATATATAATTAAACATTATATTTCTCAATACAGGATGTTCTGGGGGAAATGTTTAAAAGTGATTAAATCTAGATAACAATTCAGTTTAGTTATTTTTATGATTTTATTCAATTTATTTTCATCATAAAAAATTCTTCAACTCCAAGTGAACTTTCTCCTTCACCCAGTTGTCAATCTCTCTTTATCCAAAAGTAGAGTGTACTTGTTTATTTGCAGCAATATCCACATCGAAAGTTACTCTACAGTAGATCAAAATAACCATTCCTGGTAGTATTATATCATAACTCCCCTAAGACTTTTAGATGAGTTAAGCAGGTGATCAAACTACAAGAAATAGCACATTATCTAATTTGCTCAGTTGCTGGGATTTGCAGGTGAATTTTGCAGGTGGTACTAAGAGCTTATGCAAGAGTCATACATTTAGGTACAAAGAAGCCACAGAGAAAACAAGAGGTGAGAGCATATGAGGATATTATTCTGACTTGACTAGAAAGAAAGATTATGCCAGGATACTGAAGGAATGCAAAAGTTCAGTTTTGAAGTCGTTTGGGACATTCCATCGCACAGCCATGGTGTGGCAGCGAGAATCCCAAGAGTGTAGGTTAAAAAAAAAACAAAAAACAAAATCAGGCCTGGACAGTTGTTGACTCAACCACAGCATGCTTTACAAACATAAAAGATAATTAGGAGTTTTCCAGTTAGTCATGGAAATTTTCTGTTTAGTTGGATTAATATACACAGAAGCCAAGAGACATGAAAGAATATGGCACAGCAAGAGCAGAGGGTCTCTGTTCTTGAAGAATAGATACGGTGAGACAAGCTCTGGGAATGAAAGTTAGATATATATACGATCATGAGATTGTAAATGATTTTATTTCCATGCTTATTTTGACTTTATATTAAAGGTTATTGTATGCCATTGAAAGTTTTTAAATGTGATATGGGCATGATCAGTTTTCCAATATAGAGGAATCATTAAACTAGGAAGAGTTTAGATTATAGGAGATCAGACATGAGCCTACTGGGACAGGAAGAGCAAAATATGAAGAAGATCTGAAATAGAAAGATAATTTTTAAAAGGAAAATAAGGATGTAAGTGCTATAATAAGAGAGGTAAAATAGATGCGACTTGGTTATCCTAAACTGGTTATTTGGGAATAGGGAGTAGGATATACCAGGAGATAAGAGCAGGAGATTCTGGAGTTCAGAAATTGTCTCCAGGACTTAGAGGCTTTTTTGCCTTGGTTAAGCCATTTGATTCTCTGTACTCCATTTTTCTCATCTGTAAACTTTTGTAATAATAATTTCTTAACTGTCATATGGATGTTGTGAGGTTTAAACAAGTTAAAATATATAAATCACTTAGAACAATACCTAATTACAAATACTGGCAATAACTAATTTAATAAAAGATAGTGAATGGCATCATCATTGGAAGATAGAGGAGATAGAAAAGTTGCCACAAAACAAAACAGAGAATGCTAGTATCTAAAGTGAATGTGTGTTTGATTCACTTTACATTCACTCTAACTATATCCAGGATGAAAGCTTGAAAGTGTGGTGTATTTGGTTTCTCTTATTATTACTCCAATTGTACCTAGACTCTAAATAATCTCATGTCCCAGCGCCTTTGTCTGTATGCATGTCATTGCCACTCTTCTTGTATACCCAGGCTCAACAATTTACCCTTGTTTTGATACATCTTTCTTCTTCCTTCCTTATGTCAAGACATCTACTAAGATCTATTATTTCTGAAAACAAACAAACAAAGCACCGTCATTAATCACTGTTTGACATTCATACATCCAACTCTCAGTCAACTTGTTATCATAACATGCCTGAGTGAATGGTAAAACTTGCACACCGGTTTAGCTAGCAATTGAAAATGTCACACTTGCTCATTAGGAGATTTTATATATATATCTATTTACTATGTCACCCCTCTCCCTATACTTT
Source organism: Mirza zaza (assembly GCA_008750895.1). Taxonomy (NCBI): domain Eukaryota; kingdom Metazoa; phylum Chordata; class Mammalia; order Primates; family Cheirogaleidae; genus Mirza; species Mirza zaza. Next base: position 59,819 of record VSMD01130262.1, on the reverse strand, counting down.
TCAGTATAATCGATTCCTACTATAACACCTCTACCCCTATATTTTTATTCTATTTTGCCTGTGAGTCTTTTCTCCCACCCTTTTGCTAACTCCACTCTTGTCAGCGGGTTCCTTGTTGACTTGCAAACATGCTGTGCCCATCTGCTTCTAAGCCCATGTTTTCTCCTTGCCCAGAACGCGTTTTGAAATTCCTCAACCATGTAAGTTAATCAAATTCTATCTATTCTTCTATAGTAAGATCATCAACTCAATTTAGAAGTGTGTAAGGATAATTACATACTTTGAATGCAGAATGCTTCTTTTAAAGATTATATGCATTCAGAAGCCCTTCTTATCTATGTAAGGTCTAAGCCTTCTCTGAGTTTACAAAGCAATCATCCACAAAATTTTATACTTCATTGAACAACATGTGCAAGTGAAGTAACTTCTTTTTCTTTTTTTTTTCTTTTTGAGACATGGTCTCACCCTGTTGTCCAGGATAGAGTGCAGTGGCATAATTATAGCTCACTGCAGCCCCCAGTGACTGGGCCCAATTGATCCTTCCACCTCAGCCTCCCAACCACCTATGACTATAGTCATGTGCCATATGCCTGGCTAATTTTTTATTTTTTTTATTTTTTATAGAGATGCGGTCTCCCTTTGTTGCCCAGGCTGGTCTCAAACTCCTAGCCTCAAATGATCCTCTCACCTCGGGCTGGGATAACAGGAGTGAGCCACTGCACCTAGCCTTGAATGAACTTCATATTGTGTGTGCCCCCTAAATAAATGATAAGACTATTGAGGGCAGAGATTCTCTTATACTTTCATTGTATCTGTTACTACTTCTGATATGGTTTCTGGCAAATATTAGTAGGTCTTCAATACATATTTTTTCAGGTGAAAGATACAAATATTTATTTTTAAGTATTTATATTTTATAATCTCTGGGCCAGAGAATATTCTTTTTTATTTTTTATTTATATAGATTTATGAATTGAACTATGTCTTGAGGCATCACCCATAATTTAATGAAAGTAAAAGTGAAGATGAATTATAAAATTGTAATGATTAGATATAATAAAGACAATCTGCTTCCATAATTCATTATGTGTATAATATGTCATCAATCCTTTAAAATACACAAGAGAAAACTACTAAATTTTATGAACAACTTTATAATATGTAAAATGGAGAATCCAATCCAAGACAAAAATGTAGACTTGTTGCTTTGGGAACTAAGAATTTGAAACTAATAATCATGTGGCATAATTTTAAAAGAAAATGATTAGCAGCCACAAATACCTAAAAATGTGTTTGACATGTTCAAAGCTTATAATTACAGCATTTAACATTATAATTTCTCTGAAAATGGCAGCAAAAAGAACAATAGGTATCCAATATGGTTTTTGAATGATTTCTTAAAGGATAATGACAAAAGAAAATATATGATAGATGGCAAAATAGGAGAAGCAAATAAGACTAAACTCTCCTCATTTAGTTCTTTAAATCTTAGAATTAACTTCAGCTTATATAATAGAATGAAGCATTGACAATAAAAATATAAAATGACTTTGACACAGAGATTCTTTATGTCATCAATAGAATAAGAAGAAAATTAAGTCAGAGCCTTTGTGCCTTAAAAATTAACTGCTAGCTTTACAATATAAACAACAAACAAGACCATTATTCATTTGCAGATAACCGAATAAAAGGCAAGAGAAGCATAGTTTAAGTACAAAGTTTGACAGTTGATATCACTGACATTTCTCATTGATGCTTCTTGTTTTATTTTTATTGTACATGCACGTTTTGGCCTGTGCTTATCTTTCAAAAATTTTAGAGCAATTTCTGATGGAAAAAGTAAAAAATTGTGTCTTTAATACTTTCAAATATGAGTTCTATCATGGAACTAATGCAGTGCAGACGGCTTGAAGTATCAATGAAGTGTTTGGGAAGAATGGACTCACGAACGCAAGGTATGTTGATGGTTTGAGAAATTCCATTCTGGTGATTTTAATCTTGAAAATGAGCCACATGGACACCCTGAGGCCAAGGTGGATAATGATAAGCTGAAAGCTGTAATGGAAGTGAATCCATCTCAACCTACGCATGAATTAGCAGCAAGGCTTGATGTTATTATTCCAACAATATTGGACCATTTGAAACAAATCAGCAAGGTAAAAAAGCTGGATAGATGGGTTACACATGAATTACATGAGTGTCAGAAGAGAAATCGTCCAGAAGCTTGCCTTCCTTTGCTGTCATGACATAAAGGCAAACCATTTGTATACTATATTGTTCCATATGATGAAAAATGTATTCTTTTTGACAATCACAGCATTTGGCATAATGGTTGGATAAAGATGAAGTGCTGAAATATAGTCCAAAACCAAATATTCATCAAAAAAAGCTAATGGTGTCTGGTTGGTGGTCCAGCACTGGTATTATCCACTACAGTTTCATGAATCCTGGTCAATCCATTACAGCAGATGTCTACTTCAACCAACTAGATGAAATGATGAAGATGCTTGTGATTAAGCAGCAGAGATTGGTCAACAGGGACAGGCCAATCCTCTTGCAAGACAACACTAGACCAAGTGTCACACAAGTAGCACTGCTCAAACTACAGAAGCTGGGCTTGAAACTCTCTGTCACTCACCATATTCACCAGATCTTGCACCAACTGACTATCTCTTCTTCCAGGCTTTGGACCACTTCTGGCAAGGAAAAATATTCAATTCTCAACAAGCTGTGGAAAACGCCTTTTGTGATTTTATCACCACTCACTCTCCAGGCTTTTTCACTCATGGCATAAACAAGCCAGGAGTGAAAGATGGCAAAACAGTAAGATGGCAAAACTGTGTCAATGGTTTAGGTGCATACTTCTATTGATTGTACTGCTTCTTGTTCAAGATACAATACACTACACTTTTGATTTGAAATCAGATATTTCACATTTCGAACAAGGATTATCATGTATTATATAAGTGTGTGTTTAATTATTAAGTATTAATGTTTAACTTATAGTTTACTTTTACAAGAAATCTGCAGTACCGAGTCACCTTCATATTATAGCTTATTAGAGTTTAAGAGTGTAAATTCTGCCTATAAATTATGTCTTTGAAACACTATATGTGTTATCTCGGGCAACATATTTAATGTGTCTCAATTACCTCATCTGTAAGGAGAGAATAATGGTACTTACTTGATAGGGTAGTTTATGAATATTAAATTAGCCTTTAAATATGAAGTCTGTCAAAAAGTATTTAGACCAGTACTGGCACAAAGAAATATCAATAAATATTTGTTATTAACTATTATTTATATAAATTCTCATAAAAATTTAAAATATTTTTATATTATTCTATGGGATCAATCATAATATTTCTGAAAATTTGAAAATATCTGTTAAGGTCAAAGTTTATCTTATACTCCAGGAGATAATATTGCAGCAAATCTGATTTCTAGCAGGTAAATGTATATTTTAGATAGTTTAAAGACTTACTCAATAGTTACTTGAGGAGTTGTAGTTTATTGCTTTTTATTTTAGGAAAACAAAATTTTATTTGCAAAAGTAAACCTCTTTCTGAAATTAGGTTAAAATCTTAAATTGCTTTGTGAGTTTGTGGATATAGTTTTTCTTAAACAATTACATAGACCCCCAAAAAGAGTCTTACATTTGATGATGTTTTTATCAGCATTATTAATCACCTTAAACCCTTCACTCTAAACTCTAATTAATTAATATTGGTCATTTCGATCTGATAAATAATTAGTTCAATGAGAGAGAAAAGTATTATAATTCTGTAGACCTTATAAAATTTTTAAAATTTAAAATTTTCTTTGACTTCAATGTTTGCTATGTACATATATTTTAAAAGTGTCCTCTTTTTTAGTAGTTCCACCACATATTATGCATAATTAAAACTAAAAAGTGTAGTTTTGTACATAATAAAAATGATACTCTGTATAGAAGTTTTAAAATACTTTTGTAATTTTTCAAGCACAGTCCATTTGACTGCAGTTCTAACATGAATGCTAATCTCACTTCTCAACATTTTGGTCATTAATATTCTTTGGAAATCTAAAAAGAGCTGTTGCTTTTTCAATATTTATAAATCTTTCATCTGTCTAGTGACTTCATTTATAGTAATACTACACAATTTATTGTACTGTGTTGAATTTTAAAAAAGCCTTCTATTAATATTCTTTGTAATCTTATGACTTGAAGTATTCACATCTTGATTTGAATGCCAGAAAGATACACGTACCACACAGCAGAGGCTTCTGACATCATTAATCACAAAGCAGTTAAAAGCATAAATATTTGGAAGCCTGAGTTATAGGAATTTGCCTTTATCATCTATGGGAAAATTGCTTTCAATGTGTATTAAAAATATTGATTTGTGTGATAAAATTAGGCAGTTAGATATTACCTTCTATCTTTCAATCACCATGACATTTTTTAGAACCATTTAGTCACTAAAAGAAAATATTTTACTAGGGGGAAAACTTAATAAAATACCTGGTATTGTGTTTGGGACATGGTAGGTGTTCAATGTATACTAACTGTTGATCATTCATTTTCAGTTTTAGCGTATTATACTGTCATTTAGGGAGGTGGTAGCCTCTTTCTTTTTCTCCTCCTTATCTTCATCTATCTCTTCTCTTCTTTCTTCTCCTTTTCCTCTCCTCCTCCTCCTTCTCTACATCTACTAAGTAGTTTCTCAAAAAATAAAAGAGCCCAATATAATCTCCCTGTACAATGTATACCTTAACACTTTTGCCCCACCCAGCATTGACAGGTAAGTATACTAATTAAAGGAATCTCTCTAGGCTGCCTTCTCACTTCCAGCATTCATGTTTTCAAATTCCCCATCTCTCCTTAGTTTCTATGAAAATCTTTATACCCCTTGTTTGGCCCAGGCTCCCTATATTGCAATTCAGCCTTGACTCTGCATTTCCACTTTCATGGGAAGGAAGGATAACTATTGTTCATTTCTTAATTCATAATTTCAGTTTATGTTATAGAGGGATAGAAATTTTTAAATGAATAAACATTCTAATAATTAATAAAATTCTCTGAGAACTAAATTAGTTCTGACATTAATTGCTTTACTGGAAGACTGCCTTCTCAGATTGTGACAAAGTGTGCCAGAGTCGCTGTCATTATGTTATTCATTAGTGAGGCCTCTTCCTGAAGCATGTGTCCTCCAAAGGTTAATCATGAATCCAGAAAGGAGACAACCTTTCTAAAGAGCTACACAATATGTAACCACAAGTATATAAAAATATTTAATGTTAGATGTATATATACTATATGTATATATATACCACATTTTCTTTACCCACTCATGAACTGATGGACACTTAGGTTGATTCCACATCTTTGCTATTGTGAATTATGATGCAATGGAAATTTGACTGCAGGTGTGTTTTTGATTAAATGACTTTATTTCCTTTGGGTAGATAGATATCCAGTAGTGATATGGCCAGATGGAATAGTGAGTCTAAATTTATTTGTTTAAGGAATCTCTATACTGTTTTCCATAGAGGTAATACTGAATTTGCAATCCCACCTATAGTATATAAGCATTCCTTCCTCTCTGCATCTACACCAGCATCTATTGTTTTTGAACTTTTTCCTAATAGCCATGCTGACAGGGGTAAGGTGGTATTTCTTCACGAATTTAATTTGCATACCTGATAATTATTGATATTGAGCCTCTTTTTATATTTTTTTTTTTTGGCCATTTGTCTATCTTTTTTTGAAAAACATCTGTTCATGTCTTTTGCCTTTTTTTAATGGAGTTGTTTTTTTCTTGAGGATTTGTTTGAGTTCTTTGTAGATTTGGATATTAGCCCTTTATTGGATATATAGTTGAGGATATGTGAATATTTTTCCCATTCTTAGGTTGTCTGTCTACTCTGTTTATTATTTCCTTTTTTGTGCAGAAGCTTTTAATTTAGTTAACCCATTTATTTATTTTTGTTGTTACTGTATTTGACTTAGTCATAAATTCTTTTCCTAGTCCAAAATCTAGAAGACTTTTCCCTACATTTTCTTCTAGAATTTTTATGATTGCATGCATTACATTTAAGTTTTTCATTCATCTTGAATTAAATTTTTATATGGCAAGAGATAGGGGTCCTGTTTCATTCTTTTGCATGTGGCTATCTAATTTTTCCAGCACTATTTACTGAATGGGGTGTCCTTTCTCCAGTGTATATTGTTGTCTACTTCATCAAAGATAAGTTGGTTCCAGGTAGATGATTTTATCTCTTAGTTCTCTATTCTGTTCTATTGGTCTATGTCACTACTTTTATTCCAGTACCATGACGTTTTGGTTACTATAGTCTTGTAGTAATGATTTGAAGTCAGGTAATGTGATGCCTTCTAATTTTTTTTCTTTTTGCTTAAAATTGCTTTGGCTATTCTGTCTCCTCTTTGGTTCCAAATGAAGCTTAGAATGATTTTTCCTAGATCTATGAAGTATGCCTTTAGTATTTTGATGGGGATTGCATTGAATCTTTAAATCACTTTGGACAATATAGACATTTTAAGAATGCTGATTCTACCAATCCATGGGCATGGGATGTTTTTCCATTGGATTGTATCATGTATGATTTCTTTTTCTTTTTTTATTTAAAATATGGTTTAATAACTGAGATCATAAAATAAAGGAAACAAACACAGTAGAAGGAGGTACAGGCATGTCAATTTCCTTATCACTCATAGCAGAGTCTCTAATCAGAGACTCATAAGTTAATGTAAATAAAGCTAAATTAATGAATCAATAAATTAAATTATAATCACATTGTTTACATGTTTACAGATAAAAATTAGAAGAATTTAAAATAATAATATAACTTAAACATCAGGAGTTGGATGTGAGAAAAAAATCAGTATAAAAATTTTTGCCAAGTTTCTCATTCTTTCTTTTTTTCTCCTTTTATTTCATTATATTATGGGGGTACAAATATTGTTGGGGTTACATATATTGCCCCTGCCACCCATGTATGATTTCTTTCACTAGCATTTTTAGCTCTTCTTGTAGAGATCTTTCACTTCCTTGGTTAATTATATTCCTAGATATTTAATTTTCCTTATGGCTATTGTAAATGGTATTGATTCCTTGATTTGACTCTCTGTTTGACTGTTATTAGCACATGGAAATGCTACTGATTTGAGTACATTGATTTTTTTGAACTGATACTTTGCTGAATTTATCAATTCTAGTAGTCTTTTAGGGAATTATTTAGGTAGAAGGTCATCACATCAGCAAAGAAGAATAGTTCGACCTCCTCTTTCCTAATTTCAGTACCCTTTATTTCTTTCTCTTGCCTGATTACTCTGGATAAAACTTAGAGTACTATTTGAATAGAGTGTTGATACTAGATACCCTTGTCTTGTACCAGTTCTCAGGGGGGATTCTTTTCACTTACCACATTCATTAGGATGTTGGCTATGATTTTGTCATATATGACTTTTATAATTTTGAGGTATATTTATTCTATGCTTAGTTTGTGGAGGTTTTTAAATCATGAAAGTGTTCTGGATTTTATCGAATACATTTTCTGCATGAATTGGATGATTATATGGTCTTCATGTTTGCTTCTGCTTATGTGATGAATCACATTCATTGATTTGTATGTGTTAAAACATCCTAGCATCCCTGGGATAAAACTCAGTTGATCATGGTGGATTATCTTTTTGATGTACTATTGAATTCTGTTTACTTGTATTTTGTTGAGAATCTTTATATCCATGTTCATAATGGATATCAGTCTGTAGTTTTCTTTTTTGTTGTGTTCTTTCCTGGCTTTGATATCAAGGTGATATCAGCTTCTTAAAATGAGTTAGGGAGGATTCCCTCCTTCTCCATGTTATGGAACAATTTCTGTGGGTTACATACTAGTTCTTCCTTGTAGGTCTGGTAGAATTTGTATATCTGTCTGGTTTGGGGCCTTTTGTGTTTGTAGATACTTTATTACTGCTTCAATCTTGTTCATTATTGGTCTGTTCAGGATTTCTATTTCCTCCTGATTCAGGCTGGGATGGTTTTATGTTTCCAGGAATTTATATTCTTCCTTTATGTTTTCTAGTTTGTGTGTATAAAAGTTATTTATACATGAGAATTTTCCAAAACCTGGTTTTAGAATCATTTGTGGGTTAATTATCTATTTACAAATTGCTTATAGCAGAGTGCCTTGTAAATAATAGTGAATACTTGTTTATTTAATTATAACAATAATCTATCACAACAAAGTAACTAGGTGTCCCATGATGTTAAACACAATATAACTTTGCCTGTGAATGTTCACTTCTCTTTTGAATTTTATTAATATAAGCACCTTCCATGTAAAAGGAAAGAACCCACCATTCAGAACAGAATCATATAATTGTTATATTTGGGGAGATTCTGAATCTCAAGTTGGACCAAGCCAAACAATGAAATTTGCTATTTGCTTTACTTCATACCCCTAGCTTGGACCTTGGCCAAATTGTGAAATTTAAAAATTCTTCCGGTGAATATATTAATATTTGGAATTATCAGAAGGTATTGTTTGAAAAAGCACTGTGTTACCTAAAAATTTTCCATATTATTATAATATCTTCTTTTTCAGAAATAGGTCAAAACAACTTTAAAATCTCATGTATTTAGAACCAAATTGAATCAAGTATGACCAAATCATTTCATTTTTTTTTTCTGATCATCATAAACAATTACTTTTTGTATAAATAATTGGGTTGAACTTAGAGACAATATGGGCAATTACATGTAGAAAATCGCATGTTGTCATATGGTGATTTGAGTTATTTTGTTAAACTGGAATCTGGGTTCACATATTACAATAGCTTTAGATGCTGTACAATTTATCCTAGAACTGAGATATAACTAAATGGCCATTTCCTTTGGGACCTACAACTACTTTTGTTTCTCTTGGTTTTGAATCCCAGTATTTACACATGTTAAGTACTCAAAATTCTGTATTGATGCAAATTGAAAATTATTTTTTTTAATTTTTTTGCCGATATGAGAAAGCAGCATAAAAATTATTATACTGCAGTTAAAACTTTACAATATACTACATAGTTTTTAATACAACCTCTATTACATAGTTTTTAATAATGGTTTATATACATAAGTACATATACTTGAAGGAAAGTACAAATAAGAATTTTAAAATAAGATTTATAAAAGTGTGAAATTTCTTATGGTAGCCCACATTTAAAACATCCTTATATTTTCATAAGAAATGTAAAAATATAAGTATTAATATCATTTTTTTCTTTTCCTTTAGTTGTAATATATTTATTTGGCAACATGACTGATAATTTTATTAGAAATATAAGTGATATCTTAATATTCATTTTTAAAAATGGATATGAATTCCAAAGTGATGCTTATTATTCAATTACTGTGGTACTAAGAAAATTTTCTCATTGGAATAGAAATTACTATAGTTTTCTACAGCATTGTATTTCTCAAAGATTCATATATTTTTACTATTCACAATTTTTTCTTTTATTTTTCTGTTTTCTCTATTTCTATATGATTTCAGGTTAAAAATAAGCAGTTTATACAGTAATAAACATTCTGGCAGTAATAAATTATTTTATAAAGTATAGCCTCTAATAAAATTCTTTTGCACTCATGCTCTCTCTCAAGTTTTTCTACAAAAATTTTATGTCTGCTTAACATGAAGGACTTGAAACTATACCTCTCTTAGTTAATGGTAAATGAATATAGAGTTTACATAAATGCTAAATGATTCTTTTCATGATCCAAAGTCCAGAAGATCTTCTCTTAGCATTACTCTTTATTTGTACTATAATGAATTACAAGGAAGAAACCTTAGAACAAATGTTCTGAAATTCTTAACTAGAATGATTATCACAGCTACATAATTTATTATAGCAACTTGTATTCTCTCGTGTATTAACTAAAAAAAAATTGTGTAAATTATAGTACAGTAGTTGTAGACTTGTTGTAAAGACGTAAAAGAAAATTCTACCTCCAAGGAATGTGGTCATCTTCTTGCCTAGGTATCTCTTTTATAAGCCTTTTACTGTTCATTTAGCCTGGATAATTTATGTGAAGTCAAGAATTGATTTAGATGACCCTTTAGGGTTCCTTGGAGACCCATGATTCTATATTATTCTAAGTTGACCTTAAGTTCATTTCATAATTGGTCATTTGGGGCACATGGATTTTTTTCCTTAGAAACAGATCCAGGTACAGCTTCCGGTTGGACTTCATATTTTTAACATACAGACCACATGCCTACTGCTCTGCTAATTTTCAAGCAATTAATCAAGTGTAATCATTGCGCCCCTGTCTAGTTAATAATAAATATGTTTTATCAATAATTTTGACAACTAGTTATATAGAACATGAAGATTTTAAAACTAACAAAAAAATGCTACCTATTTAAAAATCACATATTATTCAAAATCTCTTGAACTTTTTTGGAATGTTGTGTGCCTTAACTGTTGTACTCTGTTATCTGACAAATACCCTCAAACATGTTGTGAGGCAATCCAAAATACTGTAACATATTTTGTATCTTTCATAGTGGAGAACTTTTAAAACTAAAATATTATGGAATTAAATGTGATATGACCTTCCACAAAGCCATAGAAATAACTGCATTCTCCCTTTACTTTGAGCTAACAGAAGCATAACTTGCCATATCACAAAACAGTTTAAGTCTCAGGAATTAAGAACTTAATCTCTTTGTTGTGAATTTCTAAGACACTGTAATCACAGAATTTTGAGACTCTCTGTAACTATGCATAATCATTTGATTGCAATAAAAGTTACAGTAGAAAGACAAGAATTTTTTTAAATGGCTGTCACTTCCTTCAAAATACCACTTCTATTTATTTTCTCTTGGGTTCTCCCTGAGTTTGCTATTAGATTTAAATATAAATCCTCAGTATTTATACAACTGTAGTACAGAAATATATTAATAAATATGTGTTGACAAATAAATTAATGAATAATAAACATTGGCAATAATCTGCTTCAATAATACTTAGACCTAATACATTAATATATATTTGCCTTCAGATTAATTGTAAAAAATTCAATCTATCTAAAGTATTTTGTTTTGTTTTGTAGAAATTTACTAATTGCATCCTTGATTTAGCATACAATGTGTTCCATTTAGTAGTGAGCAATTTTGGGGCACAGAACTAATCTTTCAAAATCAATGCGAGGTTTTTAAGTGAAATAATTATAGAAAACTAGGAAATATTCTCTGTGTTTCTGCTAGAGCTCTGTAATCAGCACATTGAGTAGGTGGTAGGGTTGGAAAGGAGGTACTCAACAAAGGGTGAATTTTTTCACCACCTCAGTTTGGATCAGTGGATAGTTATGTGATTTCTTCTGGTTGTCTATTGTGTAAAAAGGTAAATGAATACATAATCAGTTCAATGCCATGATGATTGATATCAGTGACCCTTGCTGTATAAATACTTCCTTTGGAAATTTCTCCAATACTCCTACATTTCTTTCAGTTGGAAAATTATCTTCAAAGTAGTCTTGAACCGAAGCTGCTACTGTTGTTTCTCAAGTTTCTGCTCCCTAATAGCTTAGAGAAAACCATGTCTTCTGTCACTATCACACGCTACTCAAAAGATTATCTGTCTTTTCTTAAACCTAAAGCGCTGTCCAACATTTTCCTGTTCTTCTCCTCCTTCTTACGGGTCCATTTAACCAAGTGCTTAGCAATTTAAACTGTTTAAGTTGATTACTTGCCACCTCTAACAGAGTAGAGGCAGAAATTTCTTTTCTGGATCCCAACATTGTCTTTCCTTTTACTTTCTGGCCCAAGTATTTGTTTTTCTTTCATATTCCTAAAGCAGTAAGTTCTGAGTCTGCCAAAACTATCCACTGTTCAAGCAAATATTTTCCTTCTTCATATTTTTGTTTAAAAATCATATCCAGTGGATATTCTCCCATCAGAATAGCATTTAACTCAGGCCAAGCCTTGATCTATGCTTGTCCTGCCTGGCTCCCTTCTCCTTCCTAAGAATCCTAATTCTATAAATGTCCTTGAAGACTTGCTGTATTTCTTACCTTTGATATCTTTGCAACTCATTTACTCTTTTGAGAGTTTTATGGCACTTAATCTTGAGAACAATCCTTATGAATTTTCCTTGGCCATAAGTGCCCAGTGGAATTTGGGGTACTTATTCCAATACTGCCTACCTGGTCCACTCACAGATGATTTAAAACTAAATCTTAACTAGAGCATCCACAGAAATAATTCATCTTGTAATTTAAAATAATAAATGTTGTGCTGCTCACCAGTGCCTAAAGCTGTGTGTGGGTACCCTTCTTCCCCTATAATCATATTTTGGCCTCAGCCATAATTGTGTAAAGAAAACCTAGTACTTTAATGTTAGGCCATAGCAGTCTCCACCTAAGGCCAAACAAGCCAGTTAAAGCTTTGGAGTGGGTCGTTTGTTCAAATCTGCAAGGTCATGATTTTCATTCCTGACATTCATTAGCAGCATTTTTACTAAAACCTGCAATGGCCACCTTTTGGTTCTTGTACCCTTTGTTGAGGTATAGTTTTTGCAGCACCCAATAACTGCTGAATCAGCAGTCTGACTTTGCTTACTAGGCCTGTGCACAGCCAGTGTTTGGAGGTCTACCTGTATCAAGGTGCAATCACTTTTGGTTAAAGTAGGTAAGGCCTTCGTGCCATTCCCTTAACATAAAGGATGATGGTCCACCTGTGAACAGGGGTATCAGAAGCTGGTGTGCCCTAGCATGCTGGAAATCCCATGTGATTTTCTCTCTAGATCTAAAGACATCTGCCCAAGTCATAATCGTAAAAAGTCAACTGAAAACCATTTCATGGCATTTTAGTGTCTACCAACCACCAAGGTCAGAGTTATTTTTTCCATATATTAAAATTTAATGCCTAAAGCCATGGCCATTGTCTACTCCAATAAGCCTCTGCAAAACTGTAATTTAAGTCAATGCATCATAAATAAGACAATAGATGTTAGAATTTTAGAAAATACCCAATAAGCAACACCTCCCTTCCATTAAAGGTTGAATAAAATAAGAGATAGACAAGTGTAAAATGTATAAGATCAAAATATCACCTTTATTACTAAGTAAGCTAATACTAGAATGTAGTTTGCATCTGAGAGCAAGTGAGTTGCCAAATACCTATCCAGGAGATCAGATATAGTCACCTGATTACTGGCACTGGACCTAGAAAGGCTTCCTCACACAGAAACCGAGCCAGCTCCTTCAACACTATAAAGAAATAGAGAAGAACCTAATCCCTGGGGGCCACCAGAGGGAAAATGGAAGGAATGGGAAGAACTATTCTAATTCCAAATTCACAAATCAGGTAAATAATTCCCCCTTTCCCTAGTGAGGATTGAGACTCAGGCAGGAGATAAGAAAGGAATTTAAGAGAATTCGTCCCACATTAAAAAAAAAACCCGCTTAAGTTAGGAATGTAACATTCTTCACCAACGCCAACATTTCCCAGTTTTTAAATACTCTTGAACTTTTATTCTCAGTCCACATTCTTGTTAACCATAGAGTGTGTTTTACCCCTTGAAGGGAGGACAGCAGGGAGCCTTTCTCTCATTTAGTAGAGCTTTGCACATACGTTTTAGTAAAAAAAAAAAAAAAAAAAAGTTTTATTAAAGCATGGGCATGTCCATTTATTTACATATTGTCTATGGCTTTTAACACTATAAAGGTGGAGTTTAACATTGATATAGAGACATCATAATCCACAAAGTCTAAAATATTCTAAAATATTTACTGTCTGGTCCTTTACAGAAAAAGTTTTCAATCATCTGTCCTAGACAATAGAATGCTCATATTCAGGTCAGCTCTAGTGACCCATGTAATACATCTTGATAAATTTGTTGACAGAATAGTTCAGTAACTCCGCTAGTTATTTAACGAAAGAAGTAGCTGTATATTGCCACTACTATAACTCCCATTTGTAATTTGGAAGATATGAATACATTTTATTGAGAAATTAGGAAGAACTTTATTGAGGAAGTGACAGATGAGAAGATACAGTTAGATCTGTAGGTAGAAAAGCTTCTGTTGGCAACATTCTCCTTTTATCAGATGTTAGCTCCTACCAGATGCAAATTGTAAACAAAAAGAATTTTTCTTAAATCTTTGTGCTAAAATACAATTTCTGCATTTTATATTAATAAAACAATAATAGCAATACCAACAACTATAATATAATAGTTGTACATAACACTGATAAAACATTCGCTATATGTCATGCAAAATGTTAAGCTCTTTATTAGATTAATTCATTCTTCAAAAATACATGAGATAGGAACTACTATGTCCACTAAACTGATGAGTAAACTGAGGCATAAAGAAGTTAAATAATTTATCCAAAATCATATAGATAAAAATGATAGAGCCATATTTGAAAAAATGACAAGCTGTCCTCTTAAAAATTAAGTCTTTGGCTAACTTATGTACATATAGGCAAAGTATTTTGAAAAGAATCATATATGATAGCTAATACTACTTCATTGAGAATTAACTGATATATTGATAATGGACCTCTGAGTCCTCAATGTGCCCCCTACATTGGCTACCAAAGCCAAAATATTGGGTGTATCCTCATTCTAAATGACTGGTTCAGGACTGGACAGGCTAAGTCACCTTAGACCAATGAGGTAGGATAAATGGCTTGCTGATGTCTTCTGGGAAAGAAATATTTTTTATGTTTAATTGAATAAGAACTAGAAAATATAATTCCACTTGCTTCTGGCATCCACTGAGTTAACCTCAGGATAAACACTGTGCTATAGAAAGAGAGACTTGATGGCATGAGAATAAGGCTGAGTCAACCACCCCTGAGCTCACCTTAAGTCCATCGTCCTTCCTGTATGTGAATATATGCATTAACTTATCTTTTAAATGCAATTTGAGTTAGATTATTTTCTAACAGATGAAAGTGTCTTGACTATTAAAAAGTTAAATCAGAGTTGAAGTCTGAATGTAGAGAACAAGTATTAAGTGCTTCGACTAACATACTACCTTACGCAAAGTAAATGTCTTATAATGGCTTGAAATATCGAACTGATGCACTTTAAGTATAGTGGAATGAACACTCAGCATGAGTAAATCTGGGTTCTTATTTTGGCTTTGTATGTAACACTATGAGATTCTTTGATCAAATTAATTCAGGTCTCTCAGCCTGTTTCCTCTTTTGAAGATGACAGAAGTATGTTCCCTAAGTCTCTTTCAGGCCTAACATTATATGAAATTGAGCTGAATTTATACTAAATTCCCTACTAATCTCTAAAAGAAAATTTTTTCTTTAAATCTCAAACCAGTCCATATATATATATATATATATAGAGAGAGAGAGAGAGAGAGAGGGAGAGAGGAGAGAGAGAGCTCATCATTAAAAAATGTATGAAATTAATACTGGCACTTGAATTTTTGATTGTTTACATTCTGAATGAACACTGAGTTGTAATGAATTTCCACTGGCTTATTATAATAATGACAGAAATAAAGAGAGCATTAAATATATTCAGAACCAAAAAAGCCATATTTAAGGAAAATTGTTCACCTAAAATATTGGACTTTTTCAAAAATTATAAGTATGAAAATAGTAAAGGATAATAGACATCAAGTTTATTTGTGGTAATGTGTATATTCTTTGATTCAAAGCCTGAAAAAAAATGTCTTGGAAAATCTGATGACAATAATCAGTGTAACTACAACACAACAAAAATGAATACATGATTTTCTTTAACCTGATGTCCAGCAAATTAAAATGTATGTTGTAGCTTATAGTTGAGGATTTATGCAACAGCAGGAGAATAAGTGCCAGCTGAATTAACAAGTTGATTGTGCGAGCAACAAAACTCATTTTAGCTAAACTGGATTTGACAAATTACATGACATTCTGCCTGGTAAATTTGAGATTTATAATGTTTGCTGCTTTCAACAATAATGAAACAGCAGAGAACTTCAATATCTGACACTTTAATCTTTATATTTCACTTTTCTTCTTGCTAATCAATGCTTAATTCTGGAATATAGTTTATGTTTTGTTACGCCATTAGCTGCAAAGTTTGATATAGTCTTATCAACATTAATTGAACTGTAACATTGCATAGAGTTGAACTTTTCCTATTTTTAAGAATGAGAATTACTATGGAGAAAATGTTTTTTAAAGTCCACTAAAAAGTCCACAATTACATTTTTTGCAAGTTGAAATAAAATTTGTCAGTGTAGCTTTTAAATCAGAATAGCTACCTATTGGCGTGATTGATGTACAGTAACAGACATGTTTAATGATGGATGTAAAGATAAAAAATAATTATTTACTATAGCTCCTGGTGGTGCAATTCTGAATGGTTAACACCCATAGGAAATAAAGTTCCCAGCTTTCATGTATGAAACATCAGACTTTTTAAAGACTCAAATGAGTATCATATATGAGTTACTAGTATTATTTAGTAGACATTAGAGAGAGTGAATGAAATAACATTTTTATATAGAGTTAGCAAAATTACTGCTTGCTTGGAAAAGCTTGCCCATGATTTCTGCCATGTGCATTTGTGAACAATGACAATGGACTCATGAGACTGATTTTCACACCAATCTGAATGCTCACTTAAAATACTGCATTTCAAACTCTCACTTTGGTGGCAATACACTTGCTCTATTTTAATTGTTGTTGCTCAAAATAATATTTTCAGAACTCTCTATGGCTCTCAGTAGTCAATTCATTCTCTTTGTGTGAAGTAATAAAATGAAAAAAAAAAAACATTTATTGTATTATACCACTAATATTTGGGTGTTGTTTGCTACTTTAGTCTAATCTAGCCTATCTTGGTAGATTCAACATCTACTGAAAGAATTAGATATCTAAAACAATGTCAATAAAACTGTTTAAAGTTTTAGAAACTAGTTTAATTTCTTGGTTTAAAATGCTTCAAATTTTCTCTAAAAATAGCATCAGTACTCTAGACTGAGGTAAGGTTAACCTTCAGGAATAAAGCAAGCAGCCTCACATTTGGAGAAAGACAAGATTTGAAGACAAAGTCAAGCATTTGCAGTTCAAGGAAGGATGCTATGCCAAGTGTGACAGACAAAGAGTAAATTGTCCAGTGCAGCTGGCATTTACAGTAAGAGACTGGTGAGAATTGGTAATAATGGGCAGTAACATAAAGTAAATAGCAAAATTGGAAAGTGACAGTCTTTGAAAGGTCTTGAATGTCGAGCTAAGCAGTTTGGATTTTATGGGGCAGGCAATATCCTAAAGCAGTGTAGTGACATAATCAAAACTGTTTGAGGAAAGTATAATAATTCTGTAACAGTGAGAAGAATCCTAGAGGAGACTTGGGTCTTGAGGTCAGTTAGGAGGTTATTATAGCAGTTCAAAGAAGAGCTAATGAGAGCCATAATGTTATTAGAAACTTTTATTAAAATTTATATTGGAAAAATTGTAGGGACTAGTATGAGGGCCTTAGTGAGTCATTAGTTGAGGACTCTCTTGAAACAAGGGCAAGAAGTGACAGGGGAGAGAATCGGTTTTTGTTTTTGTTATATTAGAGAATCATTTTCCTCTATTTCACTAAATGGATTCTTATTCCTTTTATAATCCTGAATACCAATCTAATGCTTGGTAGATTTACCATGGGCATATTATAGAACTATAACTTCCCTAAACCATTTCGGGTCAATGAGAAATTGAATGACATCATTTGCTCAGTTCTATGTAAGATGTTTAAGCTAAATATTAATTTTTAGGATGAAGTATACTTCTTACTGGCAAATCTGAAAATCTATAAAAGTATTGGAAAATATGTGTGTGTATTCCCTTATGACCCATTTATATACTTTTGAGGGAAGGAAATTATTTCAAACTGACATTGGCTTGTATCTCTTTGGCAATAATAATTAATATACAGCCAAATGACTAACATAATTGGCCCTTCTGAGAAGATAAGAGCAGTGGGGAACCAGAGAAATTCAAAATGAACACATTTCTTCAATTAATAGAAGATTTTTCAAAAAGAAAAAGAAATTTTCCATTTTTTTTCATTCTGTAAGTGAGTTAACTACATCATTTTATATACAGCCAAAGATCTTCTGGGGAGGGTTGGTACGATTTTATCACTCCAAAAGGGCTATTTCTGTGCTCTCCAAATCTAAAAGCAGAAAAACAGGCATCTTAATTCAAACAATAACATTAATTCATCACATCTCCTTGTGTTACTCATTTACATGTTAATTATGTAACAGACCGTCACAGAGCTTCTGAAATACGACTCATATTACAGAAGCATGCAATATAGAGTAAAAGACAGACATGCAAGTACTTAGCTACAAGTAAAGGCAATAGGCACAGGCAGGATGCATAGAAGGCAATGAGGAGGAATCAGCTATTTGGGTCCAGGATTGCTAGCTGAAAGCTTCCTGAGCTAAATAGCATGATTTCAATTAAAAAAAAATAAGAACAGTAATGTATTTAATATGATAATTTTGCAAATTAATTGAGGGTTGTTATTATTCTTCCCATTTTAAAGAAGAGAGAATTAAGGATTTAGGTGTTTAAGTGACTTGTTTAATGTAACAGCTCTAGTAAGTGGCAGAACTGGGCTTAAGACCCAATTGTGATAATAATTGTCTGATGTTAAGTGTTTACTATGTGCCAGGGACTGTGTTAAATACTTGGTATTTTTTCTCATTTAATATTCAGAGCAACCTATGAAGGAGATCATATCTGTAGAGTATAATGAGCAGCCGAAAAACAATATTTTGGAGTAGTATATTAGGTTCAGATAATAGATATCACATGAGAAATGTTGGCAAATTAACGAGAGACATTGGGAAAGAAGTGTAAGGACTTGTGAGCACAAGAATATCTTTAGTAATTCAAACCTGATAGTATTCTGCTGACTTGATCATAGCGTAAAATAAAAAAAGAGAGAGATTTGTGAATCAATGTTTTCTCACCTGTTTCCTGTTGGCCATTACCTCACTGCAAGAGATCCAGGAGAAACAGCTCAGCTTGAAAACAAATGTGGCTGTCCATTGTCCTGAATGATGCATTTCTGCCCCGTTAGTGTAGCCAAAAAAAGCCAAGTCCACATAGGACTTAGAAATACAACTGAGACAACACAAATGCTATACTATTTTGTAATTGAGGAAAATTGAAGCTTCAGTAAGTTGCCCAAGTCTTACAGGGTAGTGAATTGAAAGTAGGCTTTCAGACTACAAAGATTGCTTAACCACTATACTGTATTGTTCTTTAATATCTGTCATGCTACATCTTAAGAAAGAGTTTTTTGCTTCTAATGCAGGTTTGGGAAACAGTCTATACATGAAAATTAATGCTGGTGTAACTGGTAGCTCACTATGATCATCAATATTAACAGCAGAAAGTGAAAACATTTATGATCTATGGTCCCTGTCATTTGGAGTGTGTAAATTTATAATTAAATTAATAAGCTTCTAGAATATCAAAAGGACTTAGAAATTATTTTTAAAGTGTTTTCTCTTATTCATTCTGCGATTCTAAGCAATGGTGAGCAAAGGAAAATAAACGAAGGTTGAGTAACTGAAAGTAGGAAGTGTATGTGCTGTTAATATTTTCTACTTACCCTTTTTCTAAAACAAGGAAGGAATCCCCCATGGTACCACCTATGTGTGATTTCATACTTTAACAACAAGAAAGCATCATTTAGTATTTATGGTAGCCTTGGTCAAACAAATTATAAATTCATTAGTAGAAGTCACCAAAAAGATTCTCAAAGCAATGCAGGGGTTGGGGGCGGGTTCAAATGGTTGAAGAAAAGGGTCTTTGAGGTTGGGAAACTGAAAACAAACAAAAGTGAGGATATAAGAACTTACAATTGATGACCGCGATTAAACTTTTGAAGCAACTGTTGATAAGTAAACTTGCTTAATAAATGAACTATTTTGACCAGATGAGCAGATTAGTTGTTTCCAGTAAGACTATCCTAAAGCAAATGGTAAAGTTATTTATTGGTTTATAGTCCTATCTTTCTAGCACAAAATTTTTCTGAAACCAACATGAAGTTATGTTACCATAGGTGGTCTGCAGTCTTATCTAAAATCATGTTGACACAGAGACACATTCTGGCTGGTGATCTACCTGTTCCAAAGAGGGAGATCCTCTGTCATTCTATTAGTGCCCAGTCATAGCATTGATCACATAACAAATAGCCTACTATAATTCTGACATCTATCAGAGGGTAATTCAAACAAAAATTTTAATTTGAAAATAGAAATGTGATCTTTTCCATACTGTTTATTTTTGTTAAAATTTAATTCATAATTATACGTGTAATATATTAGTATTTACTGTGTGATATTAAAATTTCCATGTTGTAATAGTGAACTGTAAAAAAGTCATACTAGCAAATTTTTTATTCATTAGTGTTTAAGTGTGTCAATTGAGAAACAATTACTGACAACAGACTGACATCCGTACCAATTACCATTATTTCTATTTACTCATATTAGTTACTTGTAATATTTTATGTACTACATCATTGGGTAAATATTTCACATTAAGATATGCTATAAAATTAATATGCCACTAAATTTGCTATTTTCTTTAACCTAAAAAAGAAAATTAAAATATTATTATTGATTAAACCTGGACTTTCATAGTTCAACCTATAATATTCCCAAAAACATAAGGTATAAGAAAGTAAATATCACGAGAGTTTTGTAGTTTTAAATTACAAATGCAACTTTCTCTTTTATTTTAGAAACTTCTAATTTTCTTCTAAATCTTGCCTAACAAGTACAACTTGACTAATAAAATAAATGCTAGGTAGTAACTAGTAACTATCATCATAATTTTTAATCAAAATAAATAATAAGAAAAATCAGACTAAAATTAGTAATTTCTTATGGCAAAATTGTAGGTTAAATATTACAATTTTCACTCAAATTAATTCATTAAAATATTCTCTTTCATCTTGCATAGGATATCAAAGTGTGTTTAGTGAATCCCTTCACAAAAATATGCTATAAAACTTAAGGGATAGTATGTATGGGATTATTCCAGAGTGTCATTACAGTGATTTTTAGCTATTTACTCCTTTAACTTCTTTGTATTATGTCTCATCTAAATTCATTTATATATAATTTTTATAAATATGTGTCAGGGTATAAATTGGTATTTGAGAAGTATTTTTGTCTCTATTTTTGACGTGTCTATATTCAGTTTCACTATCTTCTATTTCAGCTAATACATCTTTTTTTCTTATTTTTGTAGATGAAATATCAACATAGTTTTTCAAAGTCTTCATTAAATTGATGAGTAAACAGATTTACATTTATAGTTCGCATTTCTTGGAAAAGCAAAATTTTAATTTGATGTGGTGAAGATGGACAAACATGTTTCTTTCAAGTCAAGATTGGGGGAAATAGTTGCTTTTATAAAAAGCATAAATCTATTGAACCATGTGATTTTCTGCTAATTTCCCTTCTCATCACTACACAGCCCCCTGTGTTCCCTTCTGAAATAAATTAATCTATAATGAGCTAAGTCAAGAGCAGTCTCAAATAATTGAAAGAGCTGACCCATGGAAGCTCTTCTCACCTCTATCAAACATGATGATAATAATGACAATGACAGCAGGACCATATTTAAGTGGCCTACATTAGCAGGATCACCAGAAGTGAAGGTTCGCGGGCACTTAGAATCATGTCTATAGCTGTATTTGACTTATACTTTTATTCAGTCTCCCCATTTTCTTCTCTAGCGCATTTTTGTATAGCAATTCATGTAGTACATATCCAGAATTACCAAAAAGGACAGAAGAAATATGAGAAAACAAAGGTAACTATTGTAGGTTTCATCAAGGATGAGAAGAAATTTACTTTCCAAATGAGAAAAATTAGTCTCTGAAGAGTCTCCCTCTATTACTGGCTTTCTATTTTTAGGTTTTCTGATTTTTAGATATACATATATATTTACCATCATTATATCTTTTTGATAAATTGACCCCTTTATCATGATATAATGACCTTCCTTATCTCATTTTATATTTTTTACTAAAATCTATTTTATCTGAAATATGTAGAGTTACCCTTGCTTTCTTTTGATTTCTATTTGTATAGAATATCTTTTTCCATCCCTTCCCTGTCAATCCATATTCACTATGGGCGCCAGACCAGTGCTGGTTGTGGTCCAGAATCTGGCCTACTTTGGTCCTGGGATGGGTTTGGAGTCTTGATCTGCGGAGACTGGTTTAGTGCTGGGACCTGTTGTGAGCCTGGGGATGCTGCAGTCATGTGACAATGGAGTGGCCAGAGACAGAGTTCCTGGACAGAGCTTGAGTCTGGAGCTATGGGGCTTTGCCTAGAATCGGGTTGGGCTTGGAGGCTCAGTATAAAGGTACTGGCCTGGAGTCTAAGGCTGTGGGAGAGTGCCTAGTGCTTGGTTTACCTGGGAAGGCCTCATTTGGTGGTCTAGGGCAAAGTCCAGCACTTACTTCCATCTCCTTCCCCAGTCAGGGATCATCTCTCTTCACCATGATTTCCTACAGATGGAGAAGGGTGGTATGGGTAATGTGAAAACTGTTCTTCCTATTCTCCTTAATTCAATTTTTTCTTACATCTCTGTTATCCTCAGGTGCTTTAATCTCTCACCTGATTTTCTTAGCTCTTGTGAAGGTATTTGCATGAATAGTTATTCAAATTGATGTTTCTGTAGTGGGATGAGCACTGGAAAGACCTATTCCACTATCTCATTGATGTCCACCCAATAATAGACATTCTTAATTTTATGTTGTCAAACATAATCCATCTTTTCCTTTATGATTTATTACCTTTGTGTCTCCATAAAAAGACAAGTATTTCTCTTTCCCAAAATCATGATAATATTCTACTATGCGTTCTGCCTAAAGTGTTAAAATACTGTTTTCGCCATTTACATCTTTAGGTTATATAGAATTGATGTTTTTACATATGGTTTTTAATTATGAACAATTTCAGTTTTGTCTATAAGTATAAAAATAGGCTCAGTGTTATTTATTAAATGGTTGCTACTTTCTAATCACTTTGCAAAGCCTTCTATTTTGTTCCCTTGATTATTTTAGACAAAAAGGGCCAATGCTTATTTTTTCTTCCTTTCTGTAGTTTCTAAATAACTTTAAAGAAAATTGTCTCCTTCAAGTAGATTTCCTTTTGGAGAGCTTTGACTATTCTTAATTCTTTGTACTTCCATTTCTGGACATTTGCCTTTATTCTATCTTATAAATCTTACTCAAAATTTATCAACTATTTGGGGATACTTCTCAAAAAGCAAACTTCCCTTCTCTCTTCATATTTATTTTTTCCTCAATATTTCTATTGTTTCCCTAACACAGGGAAAGTACTCTTGCCACAAAGTGCAGAAATTTAAAAAAAACTTTGCATATGCTTAGATTTTGGTTTGTATCTGTAAATAGCAAGAGATGGTTTTTTTATTTAATATTTTTACAGTCAAGTACAGTACTTGTAATTTATTGTGATTTCAGGTATATTTAGAAATATTACATCATCTTATCAGTGTCCTATATTTTCAAATTTTTCTCGTTTCATCTTTTAATTATTGTCTACTTTTTTGATTGCTTGAGCTGTGTTTCAATTGACTTTCTCTTCTAAAGTTATGTCATCTGATCTGTTTTTATTACTTTAGAGTAAACCTTTAAAAATTATGCTTGCTTACAATATGTAAATTTAATCAACAATTATAACATCTCTTAACAAATACAAGAATCTTTGAATGCTGCTTCTTTATTCTTGCCTTTCTCTTTATTTAATATTGTTTTTCATTTTTAACTCTAGCTTATATATGCCACAAGTCACACAGTTATTGTTTGTTTAGTATTATCTACAATCTTGTATCCTTTTGTTAATTATGTTTTCTTTCACAAAATTTTCAACCATTATCTCTTCAATTATTGCTTTTCTTGTTTTTTTTCTTCTTTATTTCTGAATTGTAAATGGATATGTATTAGGTTTTTTCTTTTCATTCATAATATTTCTTAACCTGTTTTTGATATTTTCTGTCTAGTATTCTCTCTGCTGCACCCTGTATAATTTATTCAGATCAACCTTTCAGTATATTGATGATTTTTGTATCTGTCTTCTACTGAGTTTATATTTCAAATATTTTATTTTTCATTTATATAATGTTATTTGTTTTCTTCAGATCTTCTTAGTCATATACAATAGTCACTCATTCTTTATGTTTTAAATTCCATTTCTTATTTTTAAGCACATTAAATAAAATTATTATATATTTTACATAAGATTAACTAACAAGATTCTATATATTTCCTATGTTCTTACTGGTGTATTTTGATCTTGGAGCTTTCTTTCTTTTGTATTTTGTGGCATCTGTTTAAAAGCACCTTGCCTTGGAGTTTTATTTGCCAGAATCCTTTAAAATCAGGTTTTAAAATATATTCATCTACTTAGATTTTATAATTTTTTCTGCCAAATGTATGAGTACAACAAACTGTGCACCACTTCAAGATAAAATCTAGGTTTGAGGTGTCCTGAATGTGTCTGTATCTATCTATCTATCTATCTATCTATCTATCTATCTATCTATCTAAATATCTATCTAACATATACTCACAAATATATATACACATACACATAGTTAATTCAGCTTGCTAACATGAAACATATAAGAGGACTGCTTTTGGGTTATAAACCATCAGAAGAATTATTTTCCCCTTTTTCCTAGCACAATGGTCAATAATGTTATAATTTCTTTGCTAGCCTCTTCAATAGGGCAGACTTATTTCTAATTCCCTCTTGGAATTCAATTTTATATGAAGATTTCCTGTGTGACTCCTACCATGGAATATGCCCTGAACTTTTTCTTCTGTATCCTGCGCCCTATTTTACCACCCAAACAGAAGTTTAATATCATCAGAGTTCAGCAGAGAAAGTCAGCCTTCCGATGATAACTTTCTTCATTGCATTTCCATTTCTATGTGTTCCAACTTCCATATCAATATTTGCCTCCCAAGATCCTTTTCAGCTCTAAAATGGAGTTAACATGCTTATTAAAATATTTTAACCAATATATTTTATTTTTTAAACAATAAGTGCTTTTAGGCATATCTATCCCTATATTCTCTCTGAATATTTTAAGGAAATGGAATCTTGATTTTCAATTATGACACTTTATTGTTAAAATTAGCAAATATCTACAAACTCTAGGAAATTTCTGGTCTCGTTTTGGGCTACATCCATAGTGACACTGCTTATATAATGAACCAAAATATTTTCCATTTTTATTTTCTATTTTTCACTAAATTATGCATCTAATTGCATAATTACCACCTTCCCATAACATTCAAAATTGAAAAACTATCAGGTATTTTCAAGATTTCCCATTTATTTTGCAATATTAATGTAAAGCCTTGTATTGAAACTATTATTCCAATGCGATAGATTCTGGAATATAAGGATTGACATGTAGGCAGCAATAGCTTAACTAATATTTGTAGATGTAGATAGAAAGTAGTAAAATAGGTCATGATGTAGAATGCTTCACCAGAAGGAAGGAAGATTGCAGGCCTGTAATCTATTGATATACTTACAATTTCAAAAAACCAAAGGTCAGAACTATAATATAATCCTCATGGGGGAGGCAGAGTCCACACATATTTTGGCTATAACTTTGAGACTAAAGCTGAGAACAAGCTATAGCTGAAAGGAATTCTGTGGGCATAGCTGAAAGCAATTCTGTGGGCATGTTGAGAAAAATAGCCTTTATAAGAGAAAATGTGGATTAATAAATATTAGTATTTCAATTAAAAACCTGTGCTTCTCCCTGGAATGCCATAAATAGTGAGTAAAATATTTGTTAACAGTAGCAACCCATTATGACAAAGATAATGATAGAAGAGAAAGCAGACATAAAATATTGGAAGCTGAAAAACAATTGGACAGCTAGTAATAGACAGGAGAGCTGAGAATTTGGAAACTAAAATTGGCAGTGAGAAAAGTTAAAAAGCATGTTGATTTATAGCATAACATCCACTGAGCCTAAGGAAGTGACAACATTAGATAACTGGAAGTGTAAGTGAAAGTAGAATAAAAAGCTCACTAGTTAAATTTCTTCAAGTTAATACATTTTTCATTCAAACCATCTATGTGCTGACATATCCAGCAGTCCTTGAATGAAATCAGACTAATTTTTAACCTTAATATGTCAGGTTATCCTGCATAACCCACTGAGCCCACTGAGATGTACAAGGACATCCAGAAGACAAGAAGCTTCAAATCTGTAGAAGATATTTTCTTAATTAAATACATGTCTTTTCTTCCAATTTTTAGAGTAATTTGTTTTCTAACCATTATGTCATTCAAATTAAATTAAATCAATACTTCTGTATCATAAAGAACTTTGGAATTAGAAGGATATATTTTAAGTTACAGTATAAAAGTATTCCTCAATAAAATTGTAAAGTAGAAGATGTTTTTCTTTAATGATAACAAAAATAGAAATATTAAACGCTTACTCCAGATTAGAGACATTCTAATAATTGACACATTTTAAAGCCTTTTTAAATACAAATACTTTTTAAATGTTTGATTTTATGTTAATTTACAAGTATAATACAGAAAAATGATAGAAAATATCTGTAAGTTTCTGAAATGGAAATTCATTGTTTTGTTTAATGAATGAAAAGATAACTTAGCCTTTTTATTCAATGGTATGCATTCCAACTCTTTTCTCCAAAATTGAAATAAAATCAATTTTCAAAATATATGCCGTAAAAATACCAAAACTTGCCAAAGATTATCATATGGACAATATGACAAATATTACAATTGTCATAGAAACATATTGTCATATTGTTTCATAAATTTACACAACTGTAAAATAATGACTCCCATTCAAACTATATTCTCTGAGTCCAAATATAATATTCCTACTGTTAAAATTATAGATCTTGATCAGCTTATCTTTCAGTAATACAAATGTGTATTTCTGTTAGACCACTAGAATTTCTAGAGTCACTGGAATATATGGAAAATAAGGTATAATATTTTTTAAATGTGTCTAAAGAACACAAAATGTATATTTAATGTACTTTTTTCTAAAGCTGCAATTAATGCCACCCCCAGGATTGTTACCATGCATCAATAATATATATCATTGTTACCCAGTATACTTTTTATTTGTATAACCTCTCTTTTATCTATGTATCTATATCCCACAATTTGAGATATTTGTGTCTGTTTTCTTTGATACGCTTCCCTGTGGCCAGCTGCTGGTTAATAGCAGAAATCAGTCTTGAAGCTCTAACAATGATGAACGATCACATAAAGCATTGAAAAGTACATTTAATTAAAATCTGATTGCTAGGAACAAGGTGAGATATGGAAAATCACTATTAACACCTCTACATATTCTCTTAACTATCAGATAGTCTGAGCATTGAAAAGAATTAAACTTGATAATTACCAAGACAGCTTGAGGGGAACAATTGTCTAACTGTAGGCATTTTTGAAGTAACATGAGAGATATTAAAATAAAATACATTAATAAAGAATATTAGATATGTAAATATAAAGTACATCTGATTCTATCTAATTATACACAAGTGAAGAATGAACTATTTAATTTTTTACATAGAAGGAAACTATTGTACTTTTTGAAAACTTATTCCAAATAAGTAACAGATCTGGAAAATTAAAAAGGTTTTCAAATGTTTATTAATTATAGTATACATTATTAAACATATGCAGTTATGTTACATAAGGGAATAGTACTGATGGTAGCATTTATATTTTATTTTACTAGAAATTAAACAAACAATACACATCAGTGATTACCTTTTATATCTTGTTAAATTGCTACTTCATTCCCAAATGTATTATGAGTAACCATTACAATCTAAATCTGTTGGCTTCTGGAGAATATATAACATGACATAATTGCTTAATTTTTATCCACATTTTTGTGACATAGAGTCTATCATGATGATATACATACATATGACAGATAAAGTTTCTCATTCAACATTTTGTAAAAAATATTTTGTTATCACTAATCTTCTAAATAGAAAATGGAATCTGTCAAAGTTTAAGAAAAAATAAAAATAAATACAAATGCATTGGAACAGTACATACATCCTTAATTTAAATAAGAGTCATTCAGGAGACTGCTATAGCCCTGGAACAACAGAAAATCCCCTGAGTCACTAGCTTTTTCTCTGTAAAGTAGTAGGTCAAGGGGATGAAAGGTTTAATATGGCAATAAGGATTTCCCAGCGTTGTCATTTTCTTTTTTCACTGTGAAAATGTATTTTCCTCATCAATGGATGTTTTAAGTAGTGGTCAGATTGAGAGCTTATCTATAAAACCCCATATAGCCTATGACATTCTTTACATATTGAACAGCAAAAGGAGGAGAAGGTAAAAAAATTAGACAAGTCATCTTAAAGGTTAAACATAACTTAATTATTTATTCCAAACTTGCTGAGAATTTAATTATTTGTAAATTAATTCTTTAAAAAAGCAATACTCCAAAACTAGCTTTAAAACATTCTAGAATTCATTGGTAGGTGGGGTACTGTTTGTAGATTCACCAGTATTAATCATTATACTACTCTCTCAATGTGGAACTCTATGTGAGGATCCATACTGAACCTCTTCCAAATAAATATATTTTAAAAGAATTTCAAAAGCTGTGTTTAAGTAATTGATAAGCAGTCAATTGAGCCATGATCTGTCTTCCTCTTCCCCCTACTTCAGTGGGAATAGAGATCAAGTAATGCCCTGGGAGATACATGGTGACTCCTAAAGCTTGGGGCATTCATGTGTCCCACCTGGGGACCAGAACTTACCAGGGGCACGAAAGAATATCTCAGTAGCTGGCTTTTCCACACAAACATCAACCAATGATGGGGGAGCAACTCTATAGCTAAGCATAGCACCTTCCAAGGTAAGCAAACGGGGAGCAGCTGATTTGTCCTCACAAGTACCACCAGCCATCTTGGACATTTAGCTTGGAAACTCAACTCATTTCACACTGCTGGGAAGAGATGATGACAGCAGGTATGATGTAACCTGAGAGGTTAATCAAAATTGCTAGAACACCCCATAGGCAAATTAAGACCAGCACTCCTCTCCTTGACATAGTCAGGTATTGATTTTCAGGGAGCTAGAGAGAGGACCCCAAGCCAACCTAGTATCCCCAGGTCTCAACTGAGAGACCAGATAAGAAGGAATCAATGAAAGAACTCAGGAAATATGAAATATCAGAGCAAAAGGATATCCCAAAATAAAACAATAATTCCTTACCAATGGATACCAACCAAAATGAAAACGTTGAAATGACCGATAAAGAATTTTGAATATGGATTATAAGGAAGTTAAATGAAATAAAAGAATAAATGGAAACCCAACACAAAGAAAACATGAAAACAATGCAGGAAATGAATGAAAATTCACTAAAGAAATTGAATTACTAAAAAAAATCAAACAGAGCATCTAGAAAAGAAAAATTCATCCATGGAAATACAAAACACAGTGGAAAGCCTTAAGGATAGGATAAATCAGGCAGAAGAAAGAATCTCAGAGCTTGAAGACAACATCTTTGAATTAAACAAGTGAGTCAAAGACAAAGAAGAGAGAAATAAAAGAAATGATCAAAGCCTACAAGAAATATGAGATTATGTAAAGAGGATTAACATAACAATCATAGCCATACCTGGGGATAAAGAAGAAAATACACAAGAGTTGAAAAACTTATTTGAGAGAATAATTGAAGTAAACTTCCCTGGTCTTGCTAGAAATTTAGATATTCAAGTACAAGAAGCTCAATTGACCCTTGGGAGATTCATTGCAGAGAGGCAAGTACCAAAACACATAGTTATCAGACTGGACAAATTTAACATGCAGGAGGAAGTGCTATGAGCTGAAAGGCAAAAACATCTGGGAACTTTCAAAGGAAAACCCATCAGACTAACTGCAATCTTCTCAACTGACACCTTAAAGCCAGAAGGGATTGGCCCTATTCACAGTATTCTCAAACAGAATAATGGTAAGCCTAGAATTTTGTATCCTGTGAAACTAAGTCTTATATGAGTGAGAAATAAAGACATTGTCAGACAAACAAACACTGAGGGAATTTGTCAAAAGCAGATCTGCCCTTAAAGTAAGTACTCAGATCTGCATTATACATTGATCAGCAAAATAGACACCCACTAGTGTAAAATCATCAAAAAGCTAAAGCTTCAAGACCATGAACTGTAAGGGCCAAAGAAGTAAAACAAAGCAATATGGTTCTACTCAACAGAATGAACAGAAATCCACTTAACTTATCAATTCTTTCAATAAATGTGAACAGCTTGAATTCCCCACTCAAGAGACATGGGCTGGCTGAATAGACAAAAAATACAAGCCAAGTATGTGCTATCTCAAAGAAACACATCTAACCCACAAGGACTCATTCAGACTCAAGGTGAAGGGATGAAAAATAATATTTCATGCAAATGAAAATCAAAAGAAAGCAGGTGTAGCCATTCTCATATCAGATAACATAGAATTCATATCAACAATAGTAAAGAAAGAAAATGATGGTCATTATATAATGGTAAAAGGAACAATTCAACAAGAAAATATAATAATCCTAAATAGTTATGCACCTAATACAGGTGTACCCAGATTTATAAAGAAAAACTGTACTAGAGCTAAAGATAGTGATAAACAGCAGCATTGTAATAGCTGGGGACTTTAACACCCCACTGACAGAACTGGACAGATCCTCCAAACAGAAAATAAACAAACACTGGACTTAAATGGGTCTCTAGAAAAAAATGGGCTTAATTTACATAACATTCTACCAAACATACATTTTTATAATCAGAACATGGAACATTCTCTAACACTGATTACATCTTAGGCCACAAAATGTCTCAACAAATTTTAAAAAAAGAAAGAAATTATAATCATGTACCCTCTCAGATCACAATGGCAAAAAATTAGAAATCAATTCCAACAGAAACACTCAACTCTATACAAAATCATGGAAATTAAACAACCTACCGCTGAATGATTATTGGCTCAATGAGGAAATTAATATGGAAATAAAAAGATTCCTAAAACTAAATGACAAAGGAGACACAAGAGAGATGAAAATCTATATGATTCAGCAAAAGGAGTCCTAGCAGGAAAATTTATAGCCTTAAATGCCTTATAAACAAGACAGAAAAATCACAAATTAACAGTCTAATAAATTATTTCAATGAATTAAGAAAGGAAGAGCAAACCAATCCCAAATCCAGCAGAAGAGAAGAAATAACTAAGGTCAAGATAGAACTGAATGAAATAGATAACGAAATATGAATATATTTGCTGTTATAAGAACATTGGCTTTAGACACTTCCAAGATTTTACATACATCAATTAGATGATACATGCAAAAGTGCTATGCAAAGAGTAACGGACAATGTAATATGATTATCCTTATTAGTAAAATTATGGATTTAAAAAATGAGACAAGTGAAAACATGAGCTGTTCTTGTTTCAAACACCTGACCTCAAGCAATCCACGTGCCTTGGCCTCCCAGAGTGCTAGGATTACAGGCGTGAGCCACTGCGCCCGGCCTGTTCTTGTAATAATGGGAAAGCAGGGCCTTTTACTCACCCCAGTGGACTCTTTAGGACTATAGTATATAATGCCATGTGCATCAGACCTTTCTAATGCCTCAGAAAAACTTAGAGCACATGCTTGCAATGGCTATATTTAAAATAATTTTTTTATTGCAAAATCTTTGTTTTATTGTAAGAGAAGTTTTTCTTTCCCAAATGCTAACTGGAGAAACTTCTGTTATCTATTATAACAAAACAACTTTGCTATTATTATTGCTATGGTATTGAAAAACTAAAACCCAAGGAAGTTAAAAGATTTACCAAAAATCCCACAAGTTTAAATGATAAAGTTCATAATTGAACCTAGAAGTCCTAATGAAAATTAGATTTTATGGAGAAAGTGGAGAAGTGAATTGACTTTTCTGGGGTAACACAGAATAAGTGAACAAATAATATTAAAACTAAGTCTCGTTGCAAGTTGGTACATTTCTACTATAACATTCTGATTCCTAATACGTATATCAAACTGAAATCTTTTGTGGTTATCTCAAGATGTTTGCAACTCACAATTTTGTAGTTTGACACAGAATTTGGGGGTTGGGTCAACTAAATCTCAGAAATTAGAAAATTCATGTTGTCAAATTTATTTAATGTAGCTAAGTAAAATTTTACTATGAAAATCAGAAAGGGTACTATGACAAATAAAAATTGAAAGGCAATCTCAATCATAAGTATAGGAGCAAATATCCTAAACATGAATTATTATAAATTATATCAATACATGTATACAAATCATAAGCAATTTGGGTTTAGACTTGTGATATCATAATGGTTTAAAATGTCAAACTTATTCACAATATAATCACATAAGCGAACAAACATATAATTAATATTAAGTTCTGCTAAAAATTTCTAGCAAACTAAAAATAGAAGGGAAGTTTCTTAATGAGTTAAAAAACATCAATTTGAAAAGAAAAGCAAAATATTATATTCAAAGGTGAAAGCTTAAAATCTTTCCCTGCCAAATCAAAATGAGAAACAGAATCTCATTATCATTCAGTTCAATGTTGTTTCTGATCATCCTAGGCAAGGTAATAAGCTAGTAAGATATTTTAAGAATTGGAAACAAAAGAAAGAAAAATCTCATTACTCACAGATGATAAGATTTCAAAAACATTGCTTACCATATATCAGTAAATTGCATCTCAATATATCAATATAATGAGTAACACAAAAAACACTATTTAAAACACTATTTAAAATGGCAAAGAAACTCATAAGCTTTCTCTAAATTAACCTAAGAACTCATAAGCTTTCTCTAAATTAACCTAAGAAAATAAGTACATGATCTTTATGAAGAAAAATTATGAAATTATATGAAAATTGTTGAAATCACAATTTTTTCACACTCTTACAGATACTGTTTCATGTCACTTGAGAAAGTAACTCAAAATCTTATAAGTTATCATTATTTGATGTTATTGGGGTTATAAATGTTTTAAAATCTATTCCTTATTTTGAAAACTCATATGACCATCTTCCCTTGACGATTTGTAACTATGTTCTTGTAACTGCTCTTATAACTATGTCTTTACATAGCAGATGGAAACAATGCATCCTCGGTGACCACAATTTGATTAGACTCCTAATTTTCACTGTTTTATTCCACAGCTAATAAAGTCAGAAGTCACATTGTTGATGAGCTACAATTTTCTCTGAATGTAGGGATTGTAGCATTTTAAATACATGTATTAATTCCATTCCTTGTGTTCATCTATATTAACCCCAACATACTTTTGAAAGTGTATTATAAGTAGAAAAAAAATCTTTTAGAAGTCCTAATATAGTGAAGACATATATCAATACAATGTCCTTTTATAGAAAGATAAAGTGTCACAAAGATATGAATTACAGTTATCCCTTGGAATCTGTGCAAGATTGGTTCCAGGAACTCCCTCCTCCATACACCCCCAACCACCCATACCCAGCCATACCACCCTCCCTCCCATAGTTACCCAAATCCATACATACTCAAGTCTCACAGCGGGTGCTGCAGACCTCGTGGAATCTACATGTAAGAAAAGTTCACCCTCCACGTACGAGGGTTTCAAATACCATGAATGCTGTATTTCCCATCCTCATTTGGTTGTGGACACATGCGGAACACACCAACTGGGAATGCTGACTCTCTTTATTGAAAAAAAAAAAAAAACAATCAGCATGTAAGTGGACCTGCACAGTTCAAACTCATGTTGTTCAAGGATCAAATAAACTTATACTTTTTTCTATAAAATCAATAGACTTTAAATCAATTTCTAATAAGAGTTTCTATGCAATTTAATAGGATGTTTGCATATGTAACTGATTCTAATATGTGTATCAAAAGGCACATGGCAAAGAATAAGCAACACTATCCTGAGGAAGGAGAACAATATGCAGGAGTTGCCCTATCCTATACTAAGATGCATCATAAAGCTAATCAACTCAATGTTTGGCTCTGGATTGACAGTCTGTCCAATGGAATAGGTTAATGATTCCAGAAGCAAATGAATGTGCATGGAATAGTGCTACATAAAAGAACTTGTAATGCAGATGGATAAATGAATGATGACTTCTGCATGTTATCCTAGAATAACTGGTACTCCACATTAAAAGGCAAAAGGGAGAATCGGAAAGATTGTATGCGGAGTGAATACTAAACAATTTTGTCATAGGCAACTGGCAGCAAATGTTTTTAAGCAGGGGAGTGGCATGATTTGATTTTTATTTTAGAAAGAATTACTTTCCATCCTTACAGGTTGCTATTAAAGAAATGTTTTTGATAATCTGTCTCCATTTTCTGGTGAAAGAAAAATATGATCATAGATGTTGTGCTTCCTTTCAAAAAGATTGTCGATTGCTTTCAGAAAAAAAAAAAATGTATTCAACTACTTGATCTCCCAGAGCTTTCCTTGCAATCATCTATTTTCTTAAAATCTGCCCCTATAGCTTGTATTTATTATATATTTACTTTGGCTACACTAAGAAGTCTCTGAAAATCTTAAACTGTGTAGTTTAGCTTTTAATTGCAGTATTGTTTTTTAAACATTTTTTATATTATACAATCAATATTTGCTCTAAAATATTGTGCTCTATATAAATTACTAACTTACAGTCAATGTACTAATCATTCTGTGAAATATTTCAGAACTTATTTTGAAATGTGCTTAGTTCATACAAAGCTATTGTCATACAGCATAAATTTTTTAATTGCCAGGGAAAAATAATCAGCATTTCAAGAAGCATGTATAAAACATCTAACAAAAGCTAGCACATAGTAAACAGGTAAATGTTAATTTTCTTACTTTTTCCTGCTTTATTAATTGGAAAGAACTAAATGGATTATGTAAAGTAGGACTTTAAAGTGAATTAGATACGATTTGTAGAACATGAAAGTATAAAGTATTAAACATAAAGAGGTATTTTATAATGATAAAATACAACCTCTTCTTTCTAGAAATAACACAAATTAAGAGAACCACATCATAGAAAATATCTGTAGCTGATACATCGTTGCTGGTGTACTTACTGATAGAATCAAGAATTAAGATGTGATATAGTTTTCTTTATAAACAGCATGATAAACCTTTCTATATTCATTATAGTTTAAATGTTATATATAAAGCTTTTCCTCAAATTAATACTTCATTTAACAGAAAAAGTTGCACATGTACATGAAAACCCCCCGTGCATATATGTTACAAATGTCCACTTTTACTTTATAGATATTACTTTCAAGAAACATGAAATAAAAGGCCATTTTACATTTTAGTTGCAGAACATTTCTTAACATCTAACTAGTGATATATCTCTAAGCAGCAATACATAATCACTCTCTCTTTGGATGATTATTCATGGATTAGACTGATATTGAATATAACCTACTAGATATAGGGCTAAATCATATATATCTTTACTTAAAATATACAGTCATTATAGAGTCATTATCAAACGATCAGTCTTGCAGAAAATCTTGATATTCAATTATTCTCTCATAATGTTCCAACTTACATATTTAATCTTCTATAGAAATCATTAACTATAAAAAACTCTGTTCTTTAAAATCTATTTAGAATTTTATGATCTGCTAACCAATAAACCAAAAAATGGCTTTTACTAAGATTCTTTTACTCTTTTTCTAACTATATATTTGTTTTATTAAAAGAAAAACGTGGTGTTGGAGTGAATCTTCATAACTTATCAAAGAACTAAATATTCTACCCATTTGTTTTATTTTTTTTGTGTTATATACACATTTACATATATATGTATATATATATATGCCTCAGAATCCCTAGTATTAACTTTTACTAAAATATATTTTCCTATTATTCTTCTATTTTATTTAAAACTGTTCTTTTTTCCAGTAGAAAGGTATAATCATAATGAGTTCATACAATTTAGATAAATATTCTTCTATTTAGGAAGATAAAACTAAAAGGCAAAATTTATTATTTGATTCTAGATAATGAAAAATGTGTAGAATTATTATTTTACTTTAGCCCATCATTACTGGAAATAGTCTCTGTACTTATCTTTTTTTCACAAAACTATTTTGTGCATCCTAAAACCATGATTCTCATCTGATTAAGCTTTTTGATAAGGAAGGTATAAAATAAAATCTGTATACATATATTTTAATATAAAACACCATATACATGATAGAATACACTATGAAAAATATTTTCTTGACTTTTTTAAACCCAAACCTAACCGAACATAATTTTCCAAGTGCATTTAAACAAAAGCAATTATATTTTCCATAAGAGATAGTAAGTGCTTTCACTTGTTCAACAAAATCAGATATTGTACTAGGTACTTGGGATAGAATGATGAACCAAACATGCTCTCAAGTCACTTACAATTGAGTGCATGTGTGGTTTCCTATACAGATCACAAGTTACATGATGAAAAAACCACTTAATTTTTAAAAATATAGTCTGTAAAAATACATATCTTAGTAAAATTAAGGAGCTTTTTAGTTAGCTATTATAAATTGGGCAATATGTTTCTTTCTAAAAGGTTTAAAATATGTATTTCACCAATATTGGGTATATTTATATTGTAACATTAGTCTTTGAAAATATTTTACATTCTTTCACAATTTGAACTTTAAATCAACAGATATGTG
Source organism: Mirza zaza (assembly GCA_008750895.1). Taxonomy (NCBI): domain Eukaryota; kingdom Metazoa; phylum Chordata; class Mammalia; order Primates; family Cheirogaleidae; genus Mirza; species Mirza zaza. The sequence continues at coordinate 23,027 of VSMD01130262.1, read as the reverse complement.
TTTCCATTATCAATTCATTCAAATAAAATGCCCAAAGCCTTTTACAACTATTTAATGTTGTGTGAAATTTTATTTCACTTTATTTTCAACATCATCATTGAAACTATCAGAAAACAATATAAGTCTATATCATGTAACAACTGAAAAAATTAGAATGTCAAAATTGAAAGAACATTGTTATTTTTTTCAGTCTTTGAAACATCCTTCACTAATGAATTTCTTGATTAAAAACACAAACACATATGCTTTTTTATGTCTACGAAGTACAAATGTTTTCTGGCAGTATTTTGAACCTTCTTATTTCTAGTTAAAAGAAAAAAATCTTTCAGGCTTAGATGATTATTTTTTAGAAATTTTTCCAGGTTTGAACATTCAGCATAATGAGTATTTCTAAAGCTTCATTGAAAATTTCAAGTGAAGTTATTCCACATGGAATATGAAGTCTCTTGAAGTTTTAAAGTATGAATTCAAAAAACAGTGTTATCCTCTGATGGATAGCAAACTACAACTCACATGGTTTCATAAATAATATCTTCTATTAATTATAACAGAATAAGTAACTTGGAAGTTTTAAAAGAGAAAGTGAGATCCTGTGTGTGTATATGTATGTGGGTCACAAAAGGAAAAGTGGAAGGAAGAAAGTGAAAGAAAGGAGATATTCAAATCCATTGTTTCGGAAATATCATAAACCAACAACAATCAATCAAGTATTTATCAAGGAAAAATAACTTTTAATGATAATATAAAGCAATTAACAACTTATTAAAAAAATAAACTAAATGTGTTTCATTAATACCATATTCATAAATTTTAAAAATTAAATTGACAGTATTTTGGTCAGGTCTCAAAATTTTATTTGAAAAATTATGGCTAATTAGAATATCATTCAGAGGACTAGAGAGAGAGGTTTGTTAAGAAGTTCAGATAATACAGAGAGTGGATACAAAAGGATAACAATTTCTATGCTACTCAGTAATCTTTATCATCCCTTTACAAGCTTCCTCCATCAAATTAACAATAATAGAAATAAATCATAATTTTGTACCAGCATTCTATATAAATAGCAATAGGACATCTGTAGAAAATGTTCCTAGTTCTGTTGACCTGTAACATAAAATCTAAGTAAAAGCAGTGTTGAATATTAATCATCTAGACATCCCTGCTTTCCAATGAGATTTTATCATTTAGCCCTCAAATGCCAAGAAATCATAAAACAATCACTTTAACTAGGCCAAAGAAAGTAAGTGCCCATACTTCAAATAGTCAGAAAAGAGTCACATATAAGACGCTTCAGAAAACACTATACCAATGTTAATGATGTGAAAACCAACTAGTATTTATAACAACCTAAACTGTATGTATTTTCCTTTTGACTCCACAGATTTCAATTGTGTTCGTTATTATGGAGATTCCTATCTAGAATTTCAGAACGTGTTTATAAATCCACAAAATAACATCGCCCTAGAATTCCAGACCTTCAGCTCCTCTGGTCTCCTGCTCTATGTCAAGCAAGAATCAAATTTAGTAGATGGATTTTTTATTCAATTATTTATTGAAAATGGTACTTTAAAGGTAAGTCATTCCATTCATTTAAAGAAAATTTTAAAAAGTTCCTCCAATTCTCTGCAATAGCGGTTATCGTCAAAGTAAAATTTAAACTTAATTGTCTAAGCTCACAACCAGGATGTTTCTTGCTCTACATTCGTACTTTTTTCTTGTTCAATAGTTATATATCAAACAATATATGATTTCAATTAACATTCTTTTTTTCTCTATATTTTAAACTTTTTTCCACTTTTATGTTGACCAGTTTCCCAATTTCTCAATGATAATAATTGTTACCATTTTTTATAACTTTAAAGACGGGTGTGGTTTGAGTACCACAGGGAAACACTAAGGTTTTGTCAGAGGGTCCTGAAAGGAAAACATATTTTCATAATGATACTAAGGTAATAGTACTATTATTATTTCATAATAATAACTAACTGTAGTTCCCCACTCCTGCAGGCCTGCCACTCATTGTATTTTGTCTACCATTTATTTTATGATGTGATTTAAATAAACACACTGAATTTCCATGAAAGGGTGAAATATACCTTATATAATAATTTAAATAAGCCAAGATCTACTAGCTTGGTTTTCTTTAAATGTTCATCGTTTTTAAGCAATATACAGCATTTAGCACAATTTATGATATCATAAATAAATATCAACCGGACATAGCAGAGTAGTAGAAGCAGGAATATTTTTATTCATTCATATATTTGTTTACTCATTCATTAAACAAATATCTATCACCAGTCATTATGATAGGTCCTGAGGAATCAATGGTAAACAAAACACACTTTGCCTGATGTTGCTTCTAATCGCTTACAAATAAAAATAAAAACAGGTGAAACCAGGGAAATAAAATAAAATGATGTAAAAAATAAAATATTGTAATGAATCATCAAATATCAGTCTGACCCTTTAGGAAAAAGTTTGCTGATCCCTGCCTTTACAGCATTTTTCTCAATGAATATCAGAAATTAGTCTTATAAGAAGCAGCAAAATTAAGAGACCAAATGTAAGAAATTATAAGGTACATAAAATATTGAACACTGGTCACAGTCAGAATGTCCCCCTGCAGCACAACTTTTTTTTTTTTGCACCTTCTAATCCAACAACCATAAATGTCTACTAACTCAACTTGTTCCTCTTACCACTATGGACATCTCCATCAGAGGCATTACGAGGAATTGCCAGAGACTTGTAGGAGTTCTGGGTGAAAACATCTGTGAAATAATGGATTGTTAAGACTAATGATGAGCCACTCCTTTCACTTTCAAATGGGAAAAAATAAATCCACAGTAGTAAACCAAGATATATATGGGAATTATAAAATTAATGGGTGTAAAATTTCTTTCTGTTTTTATGACAAAGAAAGGATATATGTTGATACATCTGTAATAATAATTACTATCATTTATTGAGTTGTAATTATTTGTCAGTCTCCATCTTAAAAAAATTTATTAAGAGCATGAACTCTGGAGCTAGATTATCAGAGTTCAAATCCCAGCTCTGCCACTTAGGAGCTTTGAGACCTTGCATGCACTTTGTGCTGAAGTTTACTCACTTACAAAATAAAGCTATAAAAATTGTTATGAAGTTTAGATTGGTAAATGAATAAATATTGTGAAGTAAATGTCATAAATAAGTAAATGCATATAGAACACAAAAATGAATATATCTGGGACATAATAATCATATATGAGGGTTAGCTGTTTTCCCTCTGCAACTTTAAAAGATCCTGCAGACAAATGGAGGCTCTCAAAGAGTTTTACTGTATTACATGTGCTCTTTTAAATCTTTTAAGGATGTTATGTCAGGATTTTTACTTTGTTATATAATTCCAAAAATCCATGTCCTTTTCACTACACATCACTGCTTCCTTGATGATTGAGAGGAAATCTCAGTATTATTCTATCATCATAATTTTAAGATTTTCCTTGTTTTGCTATGATTTGCGATACCATGCTCCAATTTCCCCATCTATTTTAAAAGTATAATCGTAGGTAGAATGCATTTACATTATAATTTTTACAATGACATATTTATGGTTGAACTTTTAGAGTGATCATAATTTAAGACCTATTCAAATTCTAAAAATGTAGAATTGTTTGTAAAAAAAAGTTTTTAGGAAATTTAGAGTTCTAGGAAAGTTTAATATATCAAATTTATTTTTTTGAAGAAAAAATATGTCATTGGCTCTTTCATATACCGAGGAGATAAGTATATATGTCCATTATCTAGATTCAAAGACCAGTCACCCTACTTATTAGCTGTGTCACAAATCACTGAGCCTCCCTGGCTGAAGGTAAATCACTTCATCTGTTTCCACCTCTGAATAATGGTGGTAAGAATAAGATGGTACTTACTTCATAGATTTTTTTGTTTGTTGTTTGTTTTCCTTTATGAGGAAGCAGTCAGCTGACACTTGCAAAGTGATTTTAAAAATCCATTACATCAAGTAATCACTTTATAGACAGTAGCTATTGTTTTATGCATATCATACAGGAGCTATTTATAATAAAAGAAAAAAATAAAGTTAATAGAATTGTCTATAAAATATTTTATGTATGTTTAATTTTGACAGCCCTAAAAATAACAGAGAATTAATAAGACTTAGTAATACCAAATAATTTTCTAATATATTTGAAAAAATTAAAAAGACCACTTCCCCTCATACACTGTTAGTACATTATCATTTTAGCTTAAAAAACTATCTTAACTAGTTAGCAATGTAGATTTTAGCATATTAAACATAAGAAACAGCTAAATTATTATCCACATTGTAAAATGTATTAAGTGTACTCTTTGGTGAACTTGGTTGTATCCTGGACACAATACGAATTCAATAAGTGATCACTGACTTTTACTTCATGGCACATGAGGTCTATTTAGACACATTTTATGAAACTGACTTTCCTGAGAAGTTCATGCCAGTTCATTTGTTTTTGAAAATCTCAATGATATTTTCCATACTTCTTAAAGCCAACTTGCAGTTGATAATTTTATAAAGGAAGAGAATCTTTTGCAGTGTCCAAATATCATAAAAAGTTAAGATATATAGCATTATATTTATCTTTGGACTACATGTAGAGAGATTTAGATAACATAAACTGAGTATAGCTGGGGGCAAGAGTTATGAAACACTATGCAACTGTTTTTTTAATGCACATGTGGATTATAGATCTCTAGCAGACATCAAAAAGATATCAAAAAGCTTTAAAGCCCCTCTCTGGAAAAGAACGGCCACAATATAATCAATATGCATACAGGCATATCTTGCTAAGAAGATTAATAGCCACAGTAGCCCAGAAGAATCTGCCTTTTTCAACCATGCTCCCCAGAATACTGGAAAAGAATCTAGAAGTGTATGCATGTGTGTGTATATGTATACATATATGTGTGTGTCTATATAACACTCATATATTTATACATTTTAATTCTAGCACTTATTAGTTGTCTACCTTTAGCTGTCACTTCTCTTTAAGTTTCAAACTGTCTCTTGAAAGCAATATAAAAAGTATTAGTAAATTATAAAGTCTAGTGAAAATATAATCTGTTAATTTCATACAGAAAAATGTTTTAGGAAAAACTTTTTTTCCCTCATAGTACCACTTTTCCTGTGCTGGCAAAGCAAAATTGAGATGCATTAACACTACTATCAGAGTGGATGATGGGCAAAAATATACACTGCTTATCAGGTAAGATGTACTTATTTTTTTTCTACTTAATCTTATGAGTAGCAAAGACTATTCCTCTGGATATCATCCTTGTCATTTTAAAATAGAGGTTATCCTGATTAGTATTCACATGTATGTGTATGTGAATTGATGTTTATCAAGCTTTCCTATATATCCTAAAAAATGTACTGTGGAGAGAATGTTACAGGGGTTTTATTTTCAACAACTTACATAAGCAGATTTACAAAGAAACCATGAAAGCCTCATATTATTTTCCACTTAGAGGAGTTGTGAAAATCAAATAAACTAGTATTTTCTTTTGATAAAAATGTAAAATATATTAACTGTAGAAAATTTGGAACATACAGAAAACTATAAAGAAGAAAATGAAAATGACCCATTTTAATAGATAAAATATTCCAGATAGAATAATTAATGTATATTGTTAATATTTACAAAAGCTGTATTTGAAAGTGATCCTATCCCCAAATGCTCATCAATATCAAATATAAATCATTTTAACAATATGGCAAGTAAAATTGATACTTTCCTTTTTGATATACATTTAATCCTTTTTCATTATGCGTTTTGCTTTACTCTTTTTCATTTCTATAAGTGATGTTTTAAAACACATACCACAGCCATAATCCACCATGTAGACTAAAACAAATTATTTGGTTATGACAATAGATTATTTAGTAAAAATAATTATCTATTAAAAGTCAATAAAAAAGAAAGCAAAGAGGTCTAAACAGAGATTGGGAAATAAGTTAAGAGGTTTTTAAAAGATTCTATTTTCATTATGCCAGAACTACCCAAACTCTATTGTCTAGAATACAGACTTTTACAAATAATTGACCAAAAATAAAGTATTATCAAATAAATTAGAGAGCACCTACATCACGTCTACCTCCTCTGAATATACAAAATGAACATGAGCATTTTAAGGCCTCTGAGATGCTATTTAATAAAGTTCCACTTTCTTTGCTTAACTGAAGACATGGACATGGGGCATTTTAACATCTTTCTTTACCATTTTAGCCTATTAAATAACTAATGTTGAGGGCAATGCACTTTGGGAAACGCCATCCTAGCCAAGGTAATAATTTCCCTGCATAGGGACCTCACCATAGGAGGGAAGCAAGTGCATAAGCATTGGATAGAAATAAGAATCAAGTCATGAAAGGCATACATGGGCTCCTTGATAAAACAAAAAGGCAGATTAACATGATGGAGACACAGAGGGTACTCTAGGAGAAGCTGTTCTGGCCTCAAACAGGTTAAAAAAAAGTTAAAAAATGAATGAAAAAAACAGTAATCATAATTACAGTGTATTAAACACAAATTATGTATTAAGTACTAATTTTATTACATATATGAATTTGTTTCTAAGAACAATTCTAATTATTACCTATATTTTTCAGATGCAAAACTGAGAGACAGAGATATTAAATATAGAAAGTGACACAGCTAGAAAGTAGCCCAATTCCAAAGCCACTCTCACTCTAAAACCTATGAATACATTTTAAGTCATGGGTCTTATGAAGCATGCTATAGAAACATAATATAATTTGATTTATGTTCTCCTACCCTAAAAGAACTGATGTATGTTCAAGATAAGATAAAAATAAGAATTATAAGTGACCTATTCAGTAACAATACTTGCAACTGCAAGAACAATATTAATTATCATGCATTAAACTACCGTGTACCAGATGCTTTACAAATACATGACTATATCTAATCATCATAAAATTCATAATGCCTATTTTACTAGTTTGCTGGGCTTCCATAATAAAGTATTACAGACAGGGTGGCTGAAACAGCAGAAGTTAATTTTTTCACAAATTTTGCTAGAAGTCTAAGATTGAAGTGTTAGTAGCTTTGGTTTCTTTTGAGGCCTTTGTCCTTGGCTTGCAGATGGCCCGTGTGTTCACATCACCTTCCCTCAGTGTGTGCCTGTGTCCTGATTTCCTCTTCTTATAAATACACCAGTCACGTTGAATTAAAGCCTACCCTGATGACCTCATTTTAACTTATTACTTCTTTAAAGACCCCATCTCCAAATATAATCACATTCTTAGGTACTAGGGTGGGGGTTTGGGCCTCAACATATGAATTTTGGGTGGGATACAATTCAGTCTATTTGGTAGGCAATTTTCTCAATCACATTGCTAGTCAGTAGGGGAGCAAGATTAGAATCTGAAACTCCTGTCTCTTGACCCAATAGTTTACATTTGTACTATAACATGTCCAGTCTGTATTTTAAAAGTGACAAAATACTATTTAAAATCTTTTTTAAAAGAAACATTAAATGTAAAACATCTTTAAAATCCCAAAAATACTATTTTTTTACCTCATCACAATGTCATTTTTAAGGATACTTAACAAAAAGTTCACGTTCTTTTATGTTATATGACTGTAATTTCTTTTTTTTTTTTTGCAAAATACATGCACTGTTGCCTTTATTTTTTAAGTAATAGTTGATATCCTGTCCATATCTGGTTTAAATCACCTAAATTCGAAAATATTTCTTCTCAGTTTCTTGGTTTGTTTTAAGTAATAAAAAATTTGTGGAAATATATTTTTCTATGATTATCATCTATAAAGAATAAGAGTAGAGCTCTATTAATTTTATTTTTCTCAATCTTTATAATATAATCCTGGGAAAAAAGGCAAAGTCTTTGATTTTGAACACAATTCAAGAATGCTGTGACTATATATTTTTTTGACCATTAACATACTTTTTTTAAGTAAAGGTAAATGATGTACACACATTTTACTCACAACTGTACACGCTTTCATTTTGTTTTTGTGTTTGTTTTTGTTACATAATATTCTTCTTCAGTATGGAAATAGGAGGATGGTCTTTCCTCACATTCTCTTATAGAACTATGAAGGAAAAGGACAGTAAATTGCACTGGGACATAATGAAGAGCTCTCTCAGAAAGAGTGAAACAAATATGCTCTACGAAAAAGTAACCTAGCTCATTATTTTTAGAACAAGGAAAGACAGGCTGCTCTGCAGAATAGCATGGTCCTTTTAAAAAAAGAAATGTGTCATTTCTTAAAATAACAAAAGCAGGAAGAAAAATACGGAGTGCTTAAAATCAGGTGAAATATACAATTGGCATAATAGAGATACTAAAAGCACACATACTAAAAACTATTTTAGTGAGAAATTAGCTATAGCTAGTACTCATATTTTAATGAAAGGGAATGTGAAAATGGGACAAAGCAGTGATATTAGGCTGCAGAGAAACAGCATACAATATTTCATGAAGTAAAATGTAAATGAGTATATATTTGGACTCCATTCTTGAATACCACAGGTACAATATTTAAGCAGAAGGTACTGAGAGAGCTTAGGATAGTGGTGAATGTATTTTTCTGTCAAACACAAATATGAGAGTGTGATGGTGCACTTTATCCATATATGTTGCTATATGTATAATAATTATACATACATATTATACTAATTAATTATATTATATTATTAATATACCATACACTACCTATTATAAACATAATAACATATATTATACTATAATGTATGCAATTATAATATAATTATATATTAAAACATAATTATAATAATGGAGCTTGCTTTTAATAACAATTGTATTATGGGATTTTTTTCTCTATTTAAAGTCATCATATGACATCTTCCTGTCCTTGATGAAAGGCAAGATTTGGGATAAAAATATAAAATTAAGTTAGGTTTTTCTGACCTCCTCAACTATGGGACTTCAATTTTTTTTAAAGTATCTACTAATTATAAATACTGCTTTGAATTAAAAAATTCCCTTTATTTGCTGCCTTAGCTTTAAGCTCAGAGTTTACATCCTTGTTTGCAAGTAAATTGCAAAAATTCCGTCAGTTCTTCTAGAACTGTCTCATGGAGAATTTGTTGGTTTGGCCCTTTGATTGGAGCCAGCTCTGTCCAGCTCATAGAATAGTCAGCTCCTATTCTCTGAGCTATACAGAGCCAAATAAACTAGAACAAATGAGAATGTCTTTAGTTATGCTTGAGAGAATCATTTACCAGCTATGGTTTATGTACAGTCATCCACATAAATTGGATGCAGAAAATTATTGCATCAGAAATGTAATAAATTGCAGAGAGTTTTGAAAAAAGCATAGTAATTATTTGAACAATGATTGAAACTTAAGAAGACTGACAAGTCCCAATGAAATCCACACATTGACAAATATTTTCTCGAGTGATACAGAACTGGATACAAAGCCTGAATCTCATTGTATTATTTCTGTTAGATGATGATAGGAGGAGGGTGTTTTTTAAGTAAATGATGTTATCAAAAGAGGAAAGGAAGAAAATAATATGAGATCATTTAGGTAGGAAATAATGAGAATCAGGCCTGAAAATGTAATGGAAATCAGTTTGTGTCGGTCATTTGATGCCACAGTGAAAACTGTGAACCACATCGCATGCAAAAGAGACATACTGGAGGATTTTTAAGTAAGAGAGCAGATAATATTATCAAAGAAGTACCCACTCTTCCTAATGGGGTATGCGAATCTACAGTACACAGTAGACTCTAAATTGCTGGGCCTCTCCAGATCCACTCTGCAGTTTCTTTCTCTCTTTTCTGGTCCTTTGGGATTGATCTGTGTGGATTATATTAATGGCCTGTATTATGGGTTGAATTGTGATCCCACAAAATTCACGTGTTGAAGTCTTAACCTCCAGTACCTTAGAATGTGACCTTATTTGGAGATAGAAGCATTATAGAGGTAATCAAGTTAAACTGAGGCCTTCATACAATATGACTGATATCCTTATAAAAAGGGAATATTAAGAAACAGAGAGAGATCCACAGAGAAGACAATGTGAAGATACAGGGAGAATACAGCCAGCTACAAGCCAAGGAGAGGTACCTGGAACAGATCCTTCCCTCACAGCCTCCACAAGGAACAAACCCTGCTGACTTCTTAATCAACTTCTAAGCTGCAAAACGAGGCAATTGCCTGTATTTAAGCCACTCCATTTTTGGTACTTTGTTAAGGCAGCTCTGGCAAACTAATATAGGCCCTTTGTCCTCTGGCTTCCTGGAGGTTTCAGTCAATGCAGAACAGTAGCAAAAAATAAAAATAAAAATAGAGAGAGGCAGGAGAGTGAGGTCAGAATGTGCATTCCCTTGGATTTGTGTGGTTTCCTACAGGCTGATATTCTCCTGCAAATCAAGGTCTTGGATCCTGGTAGGTGGCTCTCTCTTCTGACTTCTGATAACCTTTCTCTTCTTTCTAATTAATCTTTGGATGTAGAGGAGGTATCAGAGTAACTATGCCTGTGGCCCTGGCATACTGTACTATCCTATCTGACTTCCCTACTCCCTGACCACATCTCTTTATAAAAAGTTCATTCATTCAATTTTATTCAAGTTATATTCATTGGAAAGTGCCATATGTTTTTTGCTGAAAACTTCAGTCTCTACCCATCAACATGAAGAAGAACGGGTGACTGGATTAATGGTGCAGGACTGGAAGTGGCATAGGCCACTCTTTTGCATTCTGTTGGGTAGAACTTAGACACATGGCCATACCTAATGGCAAGAGGAGCTGAAAAAGGATTTTAGCCTTGCACCAAGGAGGAAGAGCACACCAACTAAAACAATCTGGAACAGACCAGATGAGAAATATTTCTGTAATGGTAAATATGATAACTGTCTACCTTTAAAATAAAAGCAAAAAGAAAAAAAATCAGTAAGCAAAGTTTCTAACCGTTGGAAGTTTAATTTGAGCCACAGTGTTCATATTTCTTTTAATCTTGGTTCTAACTGATTCACTGCACTGCTTATAAACATACAAATTAATATATATAGTTTATTTATTAAATTATAATTTGATCAAAATACACACAATATGAGATATGTCATAAATGATTACTTCATTCCATTATCTACTATTTAAACCACTCCAGGACATACCTAAAATGCTGATACACAATGTCTAGGAATGATAAATTCTTTCACCCTCACATCATAAACCTTGAACTTCTTATGGTGGAAAATATTCTAAAAATGCAGCAAATTGTGCTATGTGCAACACAGAGCAATCTGAAAGCAGCCTCTTATTTTAGTAACACTTAGAAGAAAGACAATCAGAATATTATTACCACAGTAAGCATCAAAGTTTTGCACTTCTTTTAGAAAATATTAATAATAAAAACAAGAACTTGACATGTGTCAACGAAAGCAGGAACACTTTGGCTCAGAGTGCTGGAAAATCAGTGAAGTGGAAACTAAAAGAAATAAACCATTTAACCACTTTCCAAAAAATAAAGATTTTTTTTCTAATGGAATGTGCACTTTATTTCATTAATCTTTTCCATAACCATTGTCAGCAGTGCCAAGAAAGACACACCAATGGAATAAAGATTTTACTTTAACTTGAACAAAATAAAGAATGAACAATTGATTTTTATTCTAAAATGATATTTATTTAGCAAAATGTTCCTCTAACATAAACCTATTTTTCTATTCTTTTTTTCCAATGGCATATATTCATTTAACATAAAATATAGAGAGTAGATGTGAATGTTGTCATTTAACTTGGGAAAAGAGGATTTAAAAATGTAATCCACCTAGGCTAGTTAATCCAATTAGAAATTAAGCATGTTTAAGTTACAATTTTTAACTTGATTTATTCAAATGTCCTGATAAGTTGATTTCCAATCACCTTTTAGAAGCGATTTTAAAATGTGAGATAAAATAATTATGCATTTTAAAGTAGGATATTTCCCATAATTTTACCCAAAAGTCTGAAAAGTATTAAATGTTACAAAATTACTGAAATTAATCTCAGAAAAAGTCACTGCTATTATTCATACTACTAGTCAAGTCAGAGGAGCACAGAGTAGTTGCATTCATATTTAGTATTTCCATTAAATATCAGTTTTTGTTTTTCTCTTAAATAAGATATTAGTTATTTTCTATGGAAATTAAGGCTAAAACTGTAGAGCTGATGCTCAGTCTACAGGTCACTTGTATCTTAAAAGTTTTTGATATATTTTTGGATGGATCATAGCAGCTGCTTGCACATGCATTTATTAGGAAGCTATTACATCCAGTATTTTACCATACATCCAGGATATAAAAACTCAAAGTGCACAAAAGTCAAAGGGCTGAGTCTTACTCTTTCAGAAAAAAATAACAAATATATTTTCTAAGCACTTTTTAAAAACATGATATAGGCTAGAAATAGACATGATCATAAAGTAGAGTTGGCTTATTTCTTTCAAATGCATACTCTTGGTAAGAAGGTGAATCATGACAATTCAGTGCCAAAGACTGAGCCATCCAAATGCCTGTCCTTTAGAAGCACAACAACAGATGGAAACAAAGGTTAGTACATTATAAATACAGATTTCAGCTGGTGATCATTGATTAGTCACATACTGTAATTTGACCTGAAATCTGCCTTGTTTTAGATGCTGTTTTATACTCTCACCTGATAAGACAGATTCTAATATCAATGATTTAGAGTCAACAATTCTGACTACCAGAATTTTTATGTTGCTTATTATTCAGCTTGACTCATAGCTATCATTCTAGCTTGCCTCATTTTTCACTTATTTTTCCCAAAAGGTAAACTCTGTCTCCTATGCTACTATAAACATATTGAAAACAAACTGGAAGTGGATAGTTCATAATTTTAATATTTTATGTAAGAAAACACAGACTAAAAAAGGGTATTATCAAAAGGATAAAACAAAATTATACCAGTTATATTTTTGGAAAAACTTTTTGTTAGGTATTTAAGTATTACTATAAAGTAAACAAAGATTAGGGTACCTTATTAAGAGAAACTTACAGCCAGGCACTGTGGCTCATGCCTGCTATCCTAGCACTCTGGGAGGCCAAGGCGGGTGGATCATTTGAGATCAGGAGTTTAAGACCAGCCTGAGCAAGAGTGAGACCCCATCTCTACTATAATATAGAAAGAAATTAGCCAAACAACTAAATATAGGGGAAAAAAATTAGCTGGGCATGGTGGCACATGCCTGTAGTCCCAGGTACCTGGGAGACTGAGTCAGGAGGAGTATTTGAGCCCAGGAGTTTGAGGTTGCTGTGAACTAGGCTGATGCCATGGCACTCTAGCCCCAGGCAACAGAGTGAGACTCTGCCTCAAAAAAAAAAAGAGAAACATACAATACTGAAGGCAATTGTTGAATGATAAATTTTAATTCTTGTGAACTTGAAATACTATACTATGATCCAATTGAATACCTTTTGAAATGCCAGATATATGATACTCTTAATTTAAATATCAAAACATTAAAAAAATTATGTTGAAGTAGACTACCACAGTATAATTAGCTTACTGAATCAATAAATGTCAGAAAAGTCAAATATTGAAAGTCATTCGTGTGGTGAAAGCTGAACTCACTTTTGAGAAACATTTAAAATACTTATTATTTCAAAAAACTAACACTTAGTTCAACTTATCTCACAAATATTTCTGGATTCCTTTCATAAGTTGAAAAGGGCATATCATATTTCATTAAGCGTTATTTCTAAAGTTTCATCTATTAGTGGGAAGTGGTATTGTGGAGGGGAATTTTGAAGCATAACTAATGACTGCTTCCAGGTGGTTTCTCATTGTATATTCATAGAAATAACTTCAGGATCAAAAGTCAGGTCTATATTTGTGTTCTTCAGTTGTGTATTGTCAGTGTTAAAATATGTAACATATTTTTGTTTACATCAAATATTCTGAAAGGATGACCAAATATCTTTTTCTAGTATGGCCTTTTTTTAAAAATGATGAGACAATATTAAAGGTAGCAAATTTCAAGTTAAATCAATACAACAATAATAAAGTTAAGTTTCTAAGCATTCTAATTAGAAACTGTGGCACACCTCCAGAAGGGTCTTCACAGTTCATTTACTGGAGCCCACATGGAATAATGGGTTCTGTATATTATTTAGGTTATACACATGAGTCTCTCCCTAAGTTGACATTCTTTATATGTGTCAGTTATCTGATGTTTTGGCTTACACTCTGTTATGACCTTGCAGTGTGCTTGAATTGTTAAAGCCTCATTGATCACTACATGTCAATAGAAATGAATACATTAAGGCTGCATCCATAGATTCACTAGCAGAAAAATGCTAGGAACCATTGAAATGTAAATTCCTCCATAATCCTGTCAGATGTATTTATTTTTAAGAGAACAAATCATTAATGACTAATTATCATGCTACTGCGAAGAAACACAATGCCAATGAATTTGCCCAAATTTAACCTAAAAAAAAAAGTGATCTAGGTTCCTTTTTTTACACTTGATCTTAGCCAAAAGGCCAAGAAGCAATGATCTAGTATTTTTAGAAAAAGCTTAAACGTTTGAAGATTTTCATATATGTTGTTTGAAACAATGTGATAATATTGTGCAAAACAGTTCTCTTATATAAATGGCTAAATTATAACACATTAGGAATAGTGGTTCTTTAATTGCCAGCAACAGAATAACTAATTCTTAGAAAGCCCAAAGAGTTAAGGGTACCTGGAGACTTCCGTTTGAAAACTGCAGATAGTCACGGCATAATAAGTTGCTTATAGAGTAAGTAGGGAAAGTTTAGGATAGAATGTCCTACATGTGAAGGACAAGGTTTAAGAGAAATAGTTTATCCCTCTTGCTATTGGGAGGACTTGACCCACTTCTGTCCAAGGCCAACCCCTCCCTTTGTACCCAAGACTCCATCGTTTTTCACATTCTCAAGGACTTCTCTCCTTTAGTAGCACCTTTTTTTCCTTGCATTATTCATGTCTCTCTCTCTCTCTGCTGGACCATTTCCAAAAAAAGTAAAAACAAGCTTTAAAATGTCCCAGTGGCAACAAAGCACCACTGAAGATCTTACATTACTTTTATTCTGTTCCTCTTCAGAGCCAAACATCTCGAAAGTTTGCTACACAGGGGATTTTGATTTTGTAACCTGCTATTTACTCTTCAATCCAATACTAGCCAGCTTCCATGATCCCACAATCGACACAGCTTTTCTTAATGCCACCTTTAAATAGGGAGTTTTATTATTCAAACTGACAATTCTTTTTAGAGTAAAAAAGGATGTTAAGACGCTGGGACAATATGTGCAAAGAGGTACTATCTTCCATGCAAAGTGAATCAATGGCCACCCGATACGACTTTCATGTTGATAAAGCCGATAGACACTTTTCTGTCTTCATTGTGCTAAGCATTTTAGTGAAAGCACTCCGTCTTCTTGAAATAATTTTCTGTGTCGGCTTCAGAAAGAGTAAGGCTTTAGTCTTCCTCTTATCTCATTGGCCAATTTTTCTTTCTCAGATCTGTTCTAGCTTAGACCTTTCTTCTCAATTCCAGACTTATATATCTAAACGCCTACCTAATATCTTGTCTTATATGCCTCATCCGTATCTTAAACTTAACATAAACAAAATAAAATTCCTGGTCCCCTAGCCCTAACATCTCACCTCACTTCTCTACCCCTCCCCCATCCCTCCATGATCCTTCCAATCCCAGCAAATAACACTGTTATTCGCCTACCTACTGACAATCATCTTTTACTCTTCGCAACACTTGAGTCTTTATCTTCAAGCCCTATCACAAAGTCCTTTCCAGAATTTCATCTTATATCTACCCATTTGTCTCTGTCACTTCTGAGACCATTCTGGTCCAAGTCCCTTTCATTTTTTATCTGGACTACTGTAGAGCTCTCTTCTAAACATTGTTCACACTTTGGCCAGAGTGTGTATTTAAAGTATTTTATATCAAGTCACTTCTCTGTTCATGGGTTTTTCAGGGGCTTACCTATACTCTGAGAATAAAATCCAGACTCCATGCCACTGCCAATAAGACCCACATGATTTGGCTCCTGCCTATCTCCTCTACCTCCTCTGGTCCCTGACTTCCTCTCTCTCAATGTCCATTCACTTTGGCATCCTGTCACTTCCGGAAGTCTCTAAAAACACTTTTTCACCTCAGACCCTTAATTTTAGTGTTCCTTTTAACTAAAATAGTCTGTCTTTTTCAGTCTTAGCCTCCTCTTCTGTCCTTGCATTGGCTGCATGTAGCCTCCTCATTATTCAAGTTTCAGATTAAAAGTCATCTTTTTAGGTAGATTTTCCTTAACTGTTCTGTGTCAAGTTTTTCCTCCCAAGTTATCATCTGCTATAGCACTCATTTTTATTTTATATATATTTATTTTGCTCAATGATTTTCTGTATTTCTAACTAGACTGCAAGCGTCATGTGTTCAGGGATTTGTCTGTCTTGTTGCTTGTTGACTATGTTCCTAACATCTAGCATGCAACTGGAATATAAGTAGTTGATTAATAAATAAATATGAATAAATAAATATAATGAATAATAGGCCGGGCGCAGTGGCTCACGCCTGTAATCCTAGCACTCTGGAAGGCCGAGGTGGGCGGATCTCTGGATGTCAGGAGTTCGAGACCAGCAAGAGCAAGAGCAAGATCCCACCTCTACTATAATATAGAAACAAATTAATTGGCCAACTAAAAAAATATAGAGAGAGAAAAAAATTAGCCAGGCATAGTGACACATGCCTATAGTCCCAGCTACTCAGGAGGCTGCAGCAGGAGGATCGCTTGAGCCCAGAACTTGGAGGTTGCTCTGAGCTAGGTTGATGCCACAGCACTCCAGCCCTGGCAACAGAGTGAGACTTTGTCTCAAAAAAATAAAATAAAATAAAAATAAGTAAATATAATGAATAATAAATATAATAATGAGTGAAAGGCAGGGATTAAATCTAATTCAGGGCTCAGAGGTTACTAGGCATTGAAGAGCAGAGAAAATTGCCAAGGGAAGAAAGGACATCTTAGAGTCAGCCATGTCTGTTGTCCTAGAAATAAGCAAACTTTATAGCGAAATAAAGCAGGAACAGTTTGGAACTGCCATAGAAATCAGAAGTTCTGTTTTCGTACGGTCCCTGGACTGCTCAATACCTAGACTATCTCAAATAAATTTTTTCTCTAGGGTTACATGTCATTGTTTGCATGTCCATACTAATCTGGGGAATGATCTGATATATTATAGGTATTTACTAAAATATCAATAATATCATTGATATTTTAAATAGGTCTTTCTGTTTTTTCCCCCATATATCTTAAAGTATTTCCTGTTTTTAAACTTTGTACCAGATACCTGTGAAGTTTACTAGATATCCATGTATCTGTGTGCATATTTCAATTAGGTCATAAACTGCCAAAAAGTATGAAAACAGAGTTGATTTAGTTTAGTAATCACTACTGTGATTATTTTAAATATATGGAATCATTAACTGTCTATGAGTCTAATTTTATCTTGTAATATTTTACAATTGTGATAATTATTAAAGAATTTTCTTATTAAAATAGGGACTTAATTTTATTCAAATGGTTGAAGATTTTAGGATAGTGTTTTAAAAGAAAGCAAAATGAAAAGCCGAGCACTAAAATAAACATTTTCTTCCATAAAATTATAGCATTTAAAATAATCAAAAGTGATTATGTTCATATTAAGTATACTTGAAAGTAACTTAAGTAACATGATCCATTCAGAACTATACAAAGCTTCTCACTGGGGATCTCAGGGGCAACTATAAAGAATTTGGTTTCTTAAAAACAGCCAATTCCTCTGTTGGGATTATCATGTCACATTAAGAGGCATAACAATTCTGTTATGTTAGGAAACACTCTCCTATGTGTCTGTCAGTACTTGAAACTAATTAGAAATAATGTGTATATTTAAATTTATATGTATTAAACTTATAGTTAAAATGTTTAGCTGTCTCAATTTGAAATGAACATTGACTTTACAACATATAAGCATGTAACATCTTCCTTGAATGAAAGTGGTTATATATTTGGAGCAACTTCCTTTCCAATCAGCTTTCATATCAATAATGATTAATCCATGAAGAGAAAATACTCCAAAATTAAATCTGAACACTTTGAGAGTGAGAACTTTGCATATTAATTTTTGTATCCATAGGACCTAACACATTACTTTGCATAACAATCAATAAATGTTTATTGAATGATAGATTGGTTGAATAAATGAATGAATGAACCATTCACAAAAAAGTCATTCAGGTTATCAGAACAAAATCATCTAGAAAAACCAATAAAATACTTTGTATGCCTATAGTTGTTGAAGCCATGTATTACATTTTAGAAGGCAATTATAAAATGTTATCTGTATAAAACAAACTATTTATTATGCACATAATTAATCTGAAAAAATTACACTACAAATGCAAGTAATGGATACTCTTTGATACACTTGCAAGGTGACAAGAATATTAAATCATAGCACAAGTTAAATGTAGATATTATATTCATAATAATTAACCTCTCACTCTATCATTATAAGAACAATTAGGAACAAATTTATTAATAAGGTCCCATTGCACTAATGTGATGATAATCATCCTGTGAGAATTAATTCTGAGACTCTAATTTTTAAAAAATAAGAAGCAAAGAAGAAATCAAAGATAACACTAAGAAAATATTTTTGCCCTCTGTTAATCAATTGAGACTTCACAGCAAAAAGTCAAATTTTTCTTCCCTGGGGTCCCAAATCCCTCCAGTTAACCAAGTACCCCAAGGTTGTAAGATCCAAAGGTTCTCAGTAGATGGAGAATGGCAATATGGTCCATCCATCACTGCCCTTATTTCTTATTACCAAACAAAGCATAGATGGTTATCCACACACTGAGAGGGATATACTCTTGGCTTATCTATACCCCTATCCATACTGTACAAATCCCCAAACTTATTTGCCTAATGGAATGAGGCTGTATGACTATTCCCAAAACAAGAAAGGTAGCAAGTTTCAGGTGATCTAAAGTCTGCCCTTCAATGGACAACCCATTTAATCTCTTTATTGGAAACATTTGTCTGTCTGTCTATCTATCTATTTATCTATCTCCACACTATTGACATTTTGGTCTGGATAATTCTGTGTTGTAAGGTTTTGTGTGTGATAGGATGTTTAGCAGCATCTCTAGCTTCTAGCCCTCCTCTCACTTCTGAGAACCCAAAATGGCCCTAGCCATCAAATGCGTCTGAGAGAAACATAGAGGGCAAAATCATACCCTTCACTAAAAACCACTGATCTACACACACACACACACACACACACACACGCTCTTCCTGAACTATTCCAAAATACTAATCAGCGGTTTCCAAATTATTACAAAGAATGAGAAATTATTTTTTTTATTTTTAATCCTAGTTTTGAGAAAAAGAAGAAAATTAAGCTGGTAGACTCTGCATCTTGAATTTTTTTAAAAGAGTAACTAGCGCATTGATTATGTTTAGGAGTTAGAAAGTGGATTACCTTTGAATGCTCCATGAATCAAAGATAAACTTTTACTTGTCAGCCTGACCTGACTAGAAGACTGTTCTTAATTTTTAAAAAATTTTCTCTAAGTACGAAAAACAAACATAACACCTACATATTTCTGCTTGAGTCTTTAAAAGAGTTACACTAATGAGAAATAATCTCCTAAATTGCCCTCCCCCTCAACCATAGCCAATTATGATGTCTAGAGAGAGAAGGATTTGTGAGGCACTGGCAAGGATGAGATTTTTAAGAACTGGGATGGCAGTAGTGGAAAAGGCTGCACTGCTCTATTTGATCTTGTATTTTTCCAGTATGGCTGATACCCTGGCACTCTCATATTACTCCTCCAGCCCTTTCTGGTACATGGAAGCTGGTGGCCATGAATCAGGGTTCCTGGAGCATCCATAACACAATTGCATACCTCACCTTTCCTCAAGGACTCCATGATCAAACCACAAAATAAATCTGACTTGGGACCAGAGTGGGGAATAGGATGGAGGAACGTGAATCTGGTGAAACTTACTTCTTTTTTCATAGTACAGAACCTCCTTCCCTCATCATGGGCATATTTTCCAATTGTGGCATATGGAAATTTCTGCCGATAACTCAGGTATTCAAGATATATAATTTTATTTTCTACGACTCAACCTAATTTCCATTTCTAGTCTTCATCCTGATGAGATAACAGAAAATCAATTCCAGTCAATGAGAGTTTCTGCCTCTCTGTCCCTGTGATTTCATCACAGGACTGAAGGCACAGGTGGTGCAGGTACTCACGTAGATATTGATGTCATCCGATCACACGGGTCTCTGGCGAGACAGACGTGTTTTGTCTGCTTTTCTCATTAGCTCACACAGAAGACAGAACATAGGACTCCTTAAGACTCAAGGGTGGAGAAAAACTCACATAGTGCTTTTTGCCCTATAAGAGATAGCATGGAGATGTTTTTAGAAAACGGGTTATGATTTCCAAAAAATTACCCTGAATCCTCTTAAATCACATACCTTGAATGTAGTCAATGTGCACTCAGTCAGAAAGAACTGAGTAGCCATTCCACAACTTTACAGAGATCTTTTTACAAACAGGGTCTTATGTAGATAGCTACGGTATGAAATAATTAAAGCTACATTTATAATCAAAAGGAATAAGAACCTAAACTCAGATATAAAATTTTGATGCTTAAGTAATTCTCATCCTGGTGTTATCAAATCTTTATTCTCTGGGGCTCTTCTATTTGAGATCTGGGTTGGAGGAAATGGCAAGGGTTGGGCAGGGAATTTCTATATCCACCCTGTGTTTCCTCTGTCTCCCCTGAAACCACTCCTATGTCACCACTCTGGAATCTAAATAATTGTATAAAAAAAATTCTGAAAAGCACTGCTATATTATAAATGTTTTAATTTGAATAGTATTAACACCAAAATAGTTACAAGTAAGTATATGCATGCCTTGCTAGAGTTGAAAACCTAGAATTTTTATTTTTTCCTCAAATAATATGTAACTAAATTCTAAAAACCAATTTTACTGAATATCACTGTATTTTAATTGCATGAAAATTGTCATTATTCAATGCAATTCAACAACAACAAAATCTATCTTAACCTATTATGATAAGGCAAGGATATTTTCAGCTTTTTTATGCTAGAGAGAAGGGTATAGTATGCCAATTGGAATAGGTTTCTGGAAAAAAGTAACTTAAATCCTAATACTGCCACTGATTGTGCCTTGTGCTTATTACCAAACAACTAAGAATCTTTAATCTCTCATTTGTAAAATGCAGGTAATAATAGTACCCACTGCCGAGGGTCATTGTGCATATCCTATAATGTATTGCATATGCTTTACATGTAGAACATGCTCAATAAATGTTTGCAATTGTTTTTACTGTTGTCCATTTAAAAATTACAAATACATATTTATAGCTTTTCACTGTAAGTATCGGAGTTCTAATTATGATACCACTGAGTCCAGGAATATGAAATAACAAGACTGATAAGTTCACACTATATCATTATTATTGGAGCTACATATAATGTGGTTTTGAAAAGCATATAGTCTTGAAAGTTCTTGAAGTTCTTGGGTTGGACAGCTAGAATTCTCCTACTATCATTACTTGCTGGAGAATTTGAGTCAAGTCCCCTTAACTTCTCAATTGTACTGGGTGTATTGAGGACTAAAGAAGCTAAAATAGGTAAAACCATTGATAACATCAAAATTGTTATTGATAACATCAATAAATATTATCAATAAATGTTGATAACATTTATTACTAACATTATTATTATTTTCTTATCAACATTAATAATTAATATTTTTTCTTACCTACCATTATCTTTCCCTAGTAGCATTCATTTTATGCTGGATAAGATTGGGAAAATTTACACATATTCCTGGATAGGACTTAAAAAAACTTCAGTAAGATATACCACTAGTGTCTTTAAAAAATTCAATATAAAGATGTAGAAATAAAGTAGACCTCCAATTCCTTAGCACTTAGCTGTGGTAAGTTATGAATATTAAGTATTTATATATTAATATAAAGCATTCCAGAAGAAAGGAAGGAAGGAAGGAAGGAAGGAAGGAAGGAAGGAAGGAAGGAAGGAAGGAAGGAAGGAAGGAAGGAAGGAAGGAAGGATTAAACAATATAAGGAAGACAAAAACAAAACCAAAGAAAATGGGAAAAAGGCATAAGCCCTTATAAAGAACTCATGTAGAGATGCAACCACATGCACTAAAATATGAAACCATTTTAATAAGCACAGAAGTTGAGTGGTTTACTGCTGCTCTTGTTAATTTGGCACATGTTCAGCTGCCATAGATCAGAGACCAGAGAATAAAGATTTGATAACACCAGGATGAGAATTACTTAAGCATCAAAATTTTATATCTGAGTTTAGGTTCTTATTCCTTTTGATTATAAATGTAGCAAAAGGGATTTAACTTTGAAAGTACTTGCTAAGGAATGATCATACAAGCAAAAACACAAATTCTAGGAACTGAGCCAGGCTCTGATTTCTTCTGTCCCTGGAGTGTTTTATTTAAGGAAACCATTGATTTCTGCCACTACTCTGAAGAAACTTGTGTGGTAAGGTGGCCAAAAAAATCTGCCTCCAATTCAATTTTCTAGGATCCTTTCCAAGGGGAGATCAACTTCTTTTGGATTAGCACATGAGCAGCTTTGCTAAAAGTACCCTTTTATGCTTTAAGCTCAATTTTTTGTCTAACATGTTGAAAAGGAAAGAAAAAACTCACTGTGATAGTTTTTGTGAAGCTTAGAAACTTTAGCTTGCTTCATTTTAATATTTAGGAGAAAGAAGAAGACTACTATAATCAAATGAATTTTTTTTCTAAAGGAACTATCAACAACTATCATTTGCCTGAGGCTTGAGAGCATTTTCTTCTGAGAAACTAACACACAATCAAAAACATCAAGTTTTATGCCTTATCATTTG